>JANRGW010009529.1:24576-84417 GCA_024733675.1 Psilopsiagon aymara | reverse complement strand
GCCAGGTTGGACATAGCCTTGGGTGGCATGGTTTAGTGGGAGGTGTCCCTGCCCATGGCAGGGGGGTTGGAACTAGAGGATGTTAAGGTCCTTTCCAACCCTAACTATTCTATGATTCTATGATGCAGTGGATGTTGGTGAGATGAAGCCCTGCACCTCTGTATCACCTCAGCTGCATGGTCTCTGTGAGGCAGAGGCAAGAGGGAGCATCTGTCCCAGGGGGCCCCTGCTACAAAGAACCAGCCCCTAGAAAAGAACAAGCGGTTCCTCTCAGCTAAAAACAAAGCCACTAAAAAGCAACCATAGCTTTTTCCCCAGCTGTTTCCCCTCACAGTCCAATCAATGATGGTCTCAATGGTATGAAAAACATACCTGTTTACTGATAAGGAGAAGACTTAAGAATCACCTGGGTTCCAGCTCCCTACCCCCAGCCAGTAAGGGCCAGGTACCAGGTTTTGGCACATTGTGTGCAAAGGGAAGGGATGAGGGGGAAGCATCACTTCTCAAAAACCAGAGCAGTGCTAAGCAGCAAAAGAGATCAGAAGGGATAAGGAGATCACTCAGGGATAAGGAGATTAGCTTCATGGTTTTACACGGACCAATGTCATGGGAAGTTTAGGGTACGGGTGAGGAAGAAGAGTGGTGATTCTTGCAGATCAGAAAAACACCAGCTAGGGAATGAGAAAGTTATCCTGAGCGGCCAGAGCAATATGACTGAAAAAGCAGTACAACAAAGACAACTTACAGCTGCAGTACTTTCACTTCTTGCTTTTGAATGATAAAAAGTTCCACTTGAAAGGAGGAAAAATTCAGTGAATTTTCTGCCGAGACTCTTCCATAGTTCAGCACCACCTCTAAACAGGATATCTGCCATTTCATAATGACAGACTTTCACCCTGTCTATTTTTCACCTTCTGCTTCTTGCCCTTTTGTAATTGCCTGTCTGACATTAGAAGTGGGCCGACCATTTTACTGAACACTTTCAGGCCACTGTTTTTAATGCACTTTGACATACTATCAATATTCTTGTCATTTTCTGCTCATATTCAGCTGAGATGGTCCCATAACCACATGAAACATCAAATGAGAAAAACACTTACTGAGCTAATTCCATTGGCAAAGTTTCATTTTTATGCTCTAAGGTGAACTAGAGAAACTTATTTTCTTTTTATTTTGTAGAAAAAATGAAATGTCCTCTATGGTTAAGTATACAGTAATTCATGTAGTGAATTGAATAATCAGACACTCTAGCTTTACAGACGTACTTTAATGTATGCTTTAGCAATTCTGCAGTTCACTGTGATTTATATTTACAGAAGTCCTTTAGGATTCAAGAGCTTTTTAAATGGCAGGGTCACAGAGTAAGAAGAATTTTCCTTTGTTTATTAGGTAAAAGTGTACAGTCTCACTATTCATTTTTAAGAAGAAATTGTCATCATATTTATCATCAGCAAATCTTCTAAAGTCTCCAAAATATCAACTAGCTGCACAGCTAATTTATAAAGCTCATTACTGTTTTAAATCGTTGTTATGTGCTGAACAACCATAATGGAGAGTATTGATTTTGACACCTAATTTCCTTGTGTTCATACTTGGGTAAGACTCCAATTGACGGAACAGACTATTTTTCAGTAGTGTTTATTATTTGCATTGCAATAGTGCACAGGAGTTTGAGCCCTTTGATCAGGCCAAGGAAACAGGGATGCTGTACAAACACAGACTAAGAGACCGTTCCCTGCCCTGAAGAGCTTACAGTCTAGAAAGCTGCCCCACCTGTGTAACAAGGGCTTGTTTTTTCACACAAGAAAAAATACAAAATGAAGCATAACCACAACAGACATTCATGTTTAAGCCTGTGAAAAAGAATTTGCAAATATTGGAGCAAGGACCCAACAGCAAATTAACAGCGTGTTTTAAAGGTGCACTATACATTACACCCCAGGTAGTAAAGCTCCTGTCTCTCCTTTGCTTAAGTGCTGAATTACTGATTAACATCCAAATGAAGAGGAGGAGGGAAGTAGAAACCCCACTTTAGTTCACAGCTTTTCCTCCTTGCTGTCCCAGAATAACCAGATCCCTTATTTCCTTGGAGAACAAATCTGCACAAGTTCAGGAGAGAAATGTGTACAACAAAGGCCAGTCAATTTATTGAACTTTTATGAAAGTCCTCAGCTCTCCTTGAAAATCATAATGGGATGCAGATTGTTTTATAACCCGATACTCCAGTTTGCAATTCCTAACAAACCCCAATCTGCCTGAGAACCAACCTTTGCTACTGCAAATCTGCTGTCAACAACACATACACGACTAAAATATTTTTAGAACATCTACTGAAAACTCACAAGTATCTCAGTTCTAAATGAGCCTCTCTTAGACTTTCCATTAAAATAAATCTTTAAAATAACTTCCTAAGTATATAAATAGACCACAAACTAAAACATATCGGAGCCAAGAAATACCAAAGCTAAGAATTATCTGAAGTATTCCAGTACTGCCCTTCTGGGTACAACACTAATCTACCAACGTACAGACAACATATTTTGTCTAATTTTGTGTGTGATACACACATGAATATATACGTATTTATAGTCTGCAATTCCATGGAATAATAGGAAAGCGGCAAATAACGTAAAGTTGATGGTTTATTAAAGAGTTTGCGGGGATTAGACTTGGCTGAAAAGCAAGGTGGTTTCTCCTGTGTAAAATCTTTCATCTTTGTTTTCCAAAACATTAAACCCCAGTGAAAATGGTGGGCTTCTGGTGGAGGGAGCTCTCTGGCCAAATTTACAGTTTCAGGTCTGCCATGTCTGGGGAAGATCTGCCAGTCAGATTGTGGTTTGGGATTTCAGCTTAACGGCTGACTCCCTAAGGCCCAGGGATCATTAACTTCCAACATAATTAGCCAATCCATCAGGCAGATTACACCAAGACTGAGGACACCTAAAGAAATCCAAGGAAGTGGTGAGGTGTGAGTGCAAAAGACGGAGGTGTGATGTGTGAATACATACGGCCCCTTGGATTGGGTGTATTTTTTGTTTTGAATGAAATATATCAGGCTCAAACATACATTTCCTGAAAAAGAAAAAAAGAAAAAAAACCCTAGGTGTTGCTGGAAAATTTCCAAATATATCTAACCTGGACTTCTGCCGAAGGAGATAGACTGTGCTTACTGGAAGAACCAGAACTAATTTAATGAGCAGTGGGTCTACTTTTTAAGCAGTGAAGGTAAAAATAAATATTGAGCAGCTGCCTACTTCCCTATGCAGTGACCAGAGGCCTTAATCCATTTGATAGACCATAAATCTGCAAGGAAACCAAAGAACAGTGGGAGCATTTTTATATTTATGAATCTATTATACTCATGTAATATAACATTACCCTGTTTTTATTTAATACATCTGCATACGTATATATCTTTTGATATGCTAAGCACATATAATATATATGTATATAACATGCATATCAGTATAGAAGCATCTCTGTATCCAAATTTAGTTAGTTCATGATATTTGAAAAATGTACTAGAGGCAAAAGAAAGACTTGGTATGTCGACTGGAGCCCTGCACAGTAAACACCACCCTCACGTACCCAAAGTCTGTCTCTAAACCAGACATTATTATGTTAAAATGTGCACAGGTAAAATACAATTATCAGAATATTTCATCAGAAAGATGCAAATATTTAGAATCACAGTTCTATATATTACAGACCCATACAACTGTATTTTTAGTAGGGCATATATAGGGATAAAGTACAGCAGTTAGAGACATCACACACTTTTTTTATAGGGATTGAAGTTCATAGCCAATTTAAAATAAAGGTTTTATTTCAAGCAAAACATGTCACCTGTTCCTCTTCCTGCGTACCATTCAAATGTTATTGTTGAAGTAAAGACAGTGCTAGGAAGCATACTATTAAAAGAGCTTTCTATCTTGAGCAGCTGCGTACATTTACTGTCAGCAAGTGTGTTTGCTAAATAAGAGCCTGAGCTGCCAACCAAAGGAAAAGAAATTATCTTTCCTTAAAATGATATCAGTAATTAGCAGAATTTATTAGAGCTATTCCTTCTCAGCCATCAGGGAAGTGTAGTGCCTTACATCACTTAAAATGCCAGTGAGGATGTGAATTTTTTTCGCTCTCATGTAAACTTTGCAAGAGACTTCCTTGCTTTACCCACTTTCAGGCTAAAGCCCTGAAAACATGTTTAGGTTTGGTCCTAAACATGTCATTTGTTTAGAATCAAACCTGGAGCACCCACCAGAGACTCTGCAGGAAAAAGGTTGTAGCCACCACCCCCCTTGGTAGGGACAGGATGCTCAGAGCACCCAGCATCTGTGCTGACCTCTCTGCTATTTACTTCTCTTCAGTGGTTACCCCTCAGCACTTTGAACTTTGCTTCTCCCATTTCCTTCCAACATATACATTTGGCAGGCTTAAGAAACATCTGCTTGGCTGAGTTTGAAATGGCTACATTTTGGAGGCTGAACGGGAAGAAAATGAACCAGGCCAGATTAATCTGTGAATGTCTTTTTTTGGGGGGGCTGTTTTTTCCCCTTAAAACATCATCCCAGCTGCAGGTCATGCTTTGATTCCACTGTGGATCACCCACTGCATTTTAGGTTTTGTAAAACAAGAGCTGTCATGGCCAGGCACGCAAGATAAATCGTTACAAGTAATAGATTAATAAATACAGCTCAGAGAGATTCATTTTACGCTACTTCAGGCAAATTCCTATTGATTGCAAGTTTCTAGGAAAAGTAACTCGCTTTCTTATTTGTCTGTAAAGTGCACAGCACACATCAGTGCTCTTACAGAAAATAGATATTAATAACAAGGGAAAATATTAATAGTAATCCTCAGGATATCTGTGAAATGAGCAAATACTTGCTTCTGGGTGATGGAAAGCAAGTGACAATTGAGCATGGTCTAGGGATAAAGCCTCCAAAGCATTTTCTGAAAAAGCTGATTCATTTTCCTTTCTTTTTATTGCAATATTGTGATTAAAAATTTTGCTGTAACAACCACAATGCTGGCAGACTGCTGCCTTACCCACAGAGGTAAGAAATACTCTCTTCAGACACATTATGCTCTTAAAAAACATCAAACACTCCCTGTGTCATTCATTTTATTTGTTTCTTCCCATGACTTTATGGAACAAACTGGTGGCTATTTTTGCATCACACTGACTTGCACTCAGTGAACAGCTGATTACTCACTATCATGCATATAAATCTTTGAAGTGATAAGCAAAGAAAAGAATGTCCCTATTTACTTCTAAAGTGAAATTCCAGCATCCAGCAGAACTTTAAAACTGATTTTTCTAGGGCAGTGCTTCTTTCATCTTCCCAACACTAAATATTAAAGAAGAGAGAGATCTGTCTTTATTCAAGCTGTGTTCTGACCCTTAAAGTCTTATGATGCTGTGTTTACATGAGCATAGACTATTTTTTTCAAGCCAGTTCTCATCATGCATGTTCCTCTCAAGCTCTCTTCTAAATCATAGAATCATAGAATGATCCCGAATGTTAATGTCCCTGCCTCATTCTCCAGCTTTCCAGGGAATCAGGAAGCTCTGTAGTCTGGATGCTGCGTGACAATTTTCATCAGAAGGCTGGTATTATTCCCATTTCACTGGCAAAAGACTCACTTGTTATGTAAATCTTTTCTTCTTTTTGGCACCTAATTGCAGTTGCAGCTTGCATTTCTTTTTTAATAACATTTAATAGGGTATATTATTTTCTATATTCAGATAACAGATCCCATTAGTTTCACCTGCATTTACTCAATACTCCTGCAGAATCTAATTTGTGCTCTCGGTAACAGAAGTAGCCTCATTAGCCCCTGAACATATTTGAGCTACTTGCCAAAATGAAATGAGGGCTCTGGGCAGGGATGTAATCCAACCCATTGTGCAACTTTGAACCAGTTTCATCACTGCAGTAGACTTTTTTCCTTCTCGTCACATGCCTTTCACTTCCATAAAGAGCAAGGCAAAGCCACCCACAGTCACCCACAGACCCACAGCCATGACCTAACAGTCATCAAGGAGTGGAAACAGTAGAAATTGTCGTCAGCTACAGCTCTGTCATTCAGGGAAAGCAAACTTTGGAAATTCTTCCTGGTTTTAAACCACTTGAATCCAAACCAGGGCCAGCAGAATGTTTAACTACATAACCATGTAGAGCAAAGCACGCTGAGCAAGGCAGAAGCCACACAGCAAACAAATGAGTAACTGAAAAACTCTACCATCATGTAAACACACAGACGGAGTTGTACTGGAAAGCCTTCGTTTGGCCTTCCTGAGCTTCCAATACTTAACTTTGTGCCTTCAAAGCTCTTTTAGTGGTGACTATTTTTCCTAAATTCTTTGGACTCCTGCAGCAATGTGAACCCCTTTCCCAAGCTAAAAATACGACCTGCGAAAACTCAAAGAACCCAACATTAATCTGGTTAATCACCCAGACTGGACCCAAGCTTAAAAACCCAAGGACAGACATCTGCAGTATGAGCCAGCACACTGACTGCCAGCCAGGAGCAGGTGATGACTTTGTGGGTGGGTCAGTCAAGAGAGACACCATGAGCATGAGGCATCAATGAATTTTCACTACTTTTTACTGACAGCAGGGCAATGATGAGGCTTTGGGCACAGGTTTTTTTAAGCTCTATGATGGAGAGAGCCATGGGGTACAAACACCACCCTGTGGGCACCAGCCTGAGCCCAGCCTCTTCTACCTTCAGGCTGTCTCTGTTAAAGTGAGTCATTTATTGGAACTGACCCTCCTTCGCAAGGGGTTGGCATTTTTCAACAGAAAAAAAACACTGTGTAGAGAAATTCCCATTGAGCAGATGTAGCTGTGATCTTTCACATTCTGTCAAAACCTTGTCAAAAACTTCCCTGCAACCTAATCTGAGCAGTTTTCTGCAGCCAGAGAAGAAAAGACAGCTTGACATGTGATGTGGAAACCTCCAAGCCAAATGGCTGACCAGAAGCATTTCTGGGGTCTTTTTCAAATGGAGAAAAAACCTGACATTAACCTCTCTGCACAATCAAGACAGTAACTCACTAGGAACAGTCTCATTAAAGAAGGGAAAGATTCACCTCAGATGATTCACAAAACAGATTCCCCTGAATGATATAGTGCTTATTCAGATACAAAGAGAAGACCCACTCTGAAGGCCCTTCTTGCCACTGCAGCAAGGACACAATGTGGGCTTCTCAGCCAGGGACCTAACCATACCACAGAAGGGTGATGCCCCTTTTCTACCACCCAGGGCCTTTACTTTGAAGGATGGAGGTAAAAATGGGCAGTTTCACAGGGATATCGGCTAAAGGAGGACAAGGTAAGAGATTCCCTCTGGTTTATCCTCTGTAGGTAAAGATAACGGCACTTAGCCACTTCCAGAGCTGCTATTCCCAGGTGCTAAAGACAGCAGCAAATGCTCTCCTCCCTTCAGTCCACTGGAATAGGGAGGAGAAGGCTGGGAGCCACATGTTACTCAAGAGTATAAAGAACAAGCACAGTAAAACCTTTTTTCCTCCATCCCATACAAAACCACCAGCCACTTTCTGGAGAGGCAGGAGTCAATCACATCACAGATTCAAATGAACAAGTCTCAGACACTGTTAGCGAGGTGCTCAACTCACCCACAGCCGCATCATCTCCCAGCAGCCATCTAGCAGTAGAAATTGCAGTCAACTACAGCTGAGGCATCAGGGAAAGGTAAAATCTGTTTCTTTTTTTAAGCCACCTGAAGCCAATCTGTGGGATATTGTAAGTTTGCAAGTTGTAAGGTACCTGGTTGGCTCTTTATAAAACATTCAGAAGTAGTCTGTGTGGCAGTGGTGGAAACCAGAGGAGCTCATGCAGCCAGGTATTCTGCAGAAGAGGTATGTTTACAAAGATGGGGGAAGGGAGAAAGAAGAAGTGGCTCTTATTACTGCATTTACACATACAACGTGGTAAAGAGCATGTGTGGAAACCATACCTATGGAATTTAAAGAGTTAAAGGTAATATCAGCCTCAAATTAGCTTGGTTGCTTATAGAAATGTGATTGTAGTGGCAGTGCATGCCAATGTCTTGCTGCTTGCCCTGACTATCTTCTGAACCACCTGGCTAATTTTAGCTGAAGTTAATGGAGCAATAGACAACTGAGTTTCATGAAATTTTGTAGTCAGATGGAAGTGAGAGATGCAGTCTGAGCTCCTGTGCTCCCTCCTGCCCAGCCTGGTAGCAATGGTTTCTGTCTCCATTGCAGACAGCTAACAGGAAATGTTAAGGGGAGAAGAGGGTAGGAGAAGGAATGGGGGTGAGGAAGAGATGTGTGAAAGTTGTGGAGGGATGGCTGGGCTTCCTACTGAAGTGGGAGTAAGGTGTGCAGGAAGATAAAGCACAAATAAATAGAAAATCCCACACCACCAATTCCAGCGCTTGCATTAAAAACTAAAACCCTTTAAGTGTTTTGTGTCAACCACAAATATCTGGAATTGCAAAGATTTATTCTCTGATATATTCATAGATTTTAGTGCTTAAAATTTCAAGGCATTGCATATCTTTGCTATGGGACTCCCTTTAACCCCTTTGTGACTGGTCCTTCTTGCATCTTCTGTGCTGCGGCAGAACGTGACTGTTTTCCTTTGCTGTACCGGTGCTCCATAGGTAGAAGCCAGGGTATCTGTGTTGGGGTTTCTGAAGCATAAAGTGGGAAAAAGCCAAAAGAAAGTCTTTTTCTTGTCCTGGGAAGGCAAGAGGGGAAATAATGAGGAAAAATAAAGGTGGCACACAATGTTTTTTAGGATGCTAGCTTAAATAAAGGGAGAAAAAAAAAATAGAAGGAAAAATTGCAGCAGGGAGGCGGAGGAACTCCAGTGCATCAGATCGCAGAAGAGTTTGCTGGTTTCTCAAGTGATGTTTCTATTGAAGAATTTAAAATGAAGGATCTTAAGTGTGCTAAGGCAAAATTCCTACTGGGGGGTGCTTTTGAGAGGTAATTTTATTTTGCAATTGAATTTGCAACTTTTGCTGTACTTTCTCATAGCTGACTGGGGCAAAAGTTGTCTTCAGTGGCATTTTCTCCAAGATTTCTCAGGGCAACACCTGAGAACTCTGCAGGCAGAATCCCAATGTAGGACCCTGCTTGAAAGACCTGGTATGTTGGGATTCAATATGTTTGGTTGCTGCCTGTGAATGAGGAAGCCTGAGGAGAAGCACAAAGCACTGTTCCCAGCCATGACAATTCAGCTGTCAGAGAACAGGTGTGTTTATTACTTTAATGAAGCAGCTCTGAATTGCCTTCTTCCCATTGAGATCCCTGCTGTCAGCAGTACTCCTCCTCTACCTTCCATGCCCCTCTTCTAGAAAAGCTACAAGTAGTAGAGCATGGAGGCAGCCAGGCATGCTGCCTCATGAGCCTCAGCTTCAGGGAAGTTGACCCAACAATGTACTGGGTCTTTCATATACCTCCCCAGGGCATTCTTCTCTCCAGATTCTCTGAAGAGCTCCCATTTCCACTGGGACATCTGAAAGAAGGTAGCAAGGGCTGAGCAACCTTGTAGAGACTGTTCTGACGTTGCCAACACAGTGTGATGTCCAAAGCTCCCTTTGCTAATAAGGGGAAAGCTGAGATTGCAACACACTTGATGTAAGATACTAAAATACTCCCTAATGAGGGGTTTGCACATTCAGTCTGGATGACCTTGCTGGGGAAGCTAAAAAAGGGCAATATTGACAATGCCAGCCTTTCCCCTCTCCCCCGACTACCTGTGTACATGAATACACGTTTTGAAAAAGAGTTCTTTTTCTAGACAAAGATCAATGTTATGGACATAGAATTCCTTAAGGGTTATTGTAAGAAAAAAATAATTGTCTATATATATATAGCATGACCCTAAAAATAATGCTTCCAATTCTGCAATGATTTTTTTTTGGCAGGCAAGTCTTACACCAGCCTCAAGCTGATGCAAGCTGTTGGAGAGCCAGATCCAACAGTTTCTTAATACACAACTTCTTTTGCTTAATGTAACTTTCACATTCACATATTACTGACATTCAGTATTCAAATAGTCATGCTGTACATTTGGGACCAAAAGTAGTTTTATTTCTTCATAACCTTGTTCCTTTAAATGATGGTAAGTGGAACATTTGTTACCATTCCCAGATGTATTAAAAGGACTGTTCCTGAAAATGGATACTGTAGCTTAGTATGACATATTAGCTGGATCCAACCCTTTACATATTATGTATGCATTTGTAAAATATGGCCATTTTGTTCTGAATTTGAAGACCTCTTCCCACTTGTTCCTCTGCCTTCAAGGTGACTTAAGACAGGTAAGAAGGCAATTTCTGTAAATTCTTCAATAATTCAGAACTTTGTTGAATAGTTTGCTTAGGAATGGATGTGTACATCTTTAAAAAAAAGTGAAGTCAACGGAACTAAGATCTGCCAATGGACAGATCTTTATTTAATATTTTTGAGCTTGCCTTCTTCCCTCTGCTTCTCTGGAAGGGATGTCGCTTGTCAGAAGAAATTAATATTGCTCTGTTCTTTAGCAGCAGCAATAGGAAGCCACATTTCTTACCATGTGCTTCTCTTTGCAACAGAATCTGGATGAGCCTCAAGTCTCATTCTTGCCAAAAATATCTGCCATTTCATCCTGTGTGAGAGATTTATGTTGCAGAATAGCGACTAAGGCTGACCTCCTGCCTTTCAGGATGGCATCCAACAGGTGGGGAAGATTTGCAAGTATTAAATATGAATAGGTATAGATATGAGTTGGTGCTACACCCTCTTCCTCCTGTGGGATTAGGATAAATGCCACAACACAGCTATGATTTTTATCAAGCCTGGTCATTCCATGGACAAGCAAAGGATGAGGCGGTAGGACATAGTTTGGTGTTGCCTCTTCCCCAGGTCCAGGTACTTGAATTTATTCTGCTTTCAGCAGTGGCCTATTGTTGGAGTTTCCCCTTCACTGAAGAGTGGCTATGTCAACTTAATGTCTCTTACCCTGGGGAAAACTAGTGGTGTACACAGTACAGGTATACAGGCTAGTTACAAATCACACTCTCTCTTATTCCTCTTGCCCAGTGGAACAGGCTGACTGTAGAATCATAGAATGGTCTGGGTTGGAAAGGACCTTAAAGATCCAGTTCCAACCCCCTGCCATGGGCAGGGACATGTTCCACTAGACCAGACTGCTTCAGGCCCTGTCCAGCCTGGCCTTGAACACTGCCAGGGATGGGGCAGCCATAACCTCTCTGGAAATAATATTGGAAAAAATAATACTAAATTTTATTTCTGCTCCCTTTGAACAGAGCAGCAAAACCTCTCCTGAAGTGACAGCACAGCACCTGCAGTTTTAGAAAGTCAGCAGCACAGATTTCAAGTAGAGAAAAAATTGATTACTGAGGTAGGTCATACTTTCTTATACAGACCACATGGTCAGATTCAGCAGAGCTTCTTTGTTTTGAAGTGGCTGCTTCAGATGTGGAATCTAACCATGTTAATATTTTCAATTTTTTAGAGGCTGTATTTCAACATCTCTCTCCTCAGCTTTTGGCTTGGACAGTCTCTTTTGCCAGTACAAGTTCCCTGGACTCCTTTATTACACCACCAAAAGTTCTCAAGCTTGATTTTGAGCGAAAAAGTAAAGATCTATAAAAGCAAATAAGTAGACTGAATGGAAGGGCCCAAAGCTAAGGAAGTAAAAGCTTGAAGCACCATTACCAGAGATACACCCATGAGGAGTTAGCGAAGTCACAGGTGAGAAAGCTGCAAAGTGTTTAACAGAAAAGGATGCCCTGGCTGCAACAACTTACTGACCTTGGCTACAGTGCCAGGCTAGGCCTAGTCTCATCTTGTCATGGTACAACCCTGGCCTTCAGTGATGGTCCCACTAGCGCAAGTATGCCTCCTTAACATCCTCCCACCAGACCCCCTCCTTTATAAAGTGACTTTTGAAGGCAGCTAGATATACAAAATACATCATGCATCAATATTACTATTCCAGATAAAATATTATGAGAAAATATTTAGAAAACTACCCTATTATCATAGCCACCTTAGTGACATGTCATTCTCAAACAAGACAGCTGTAATTCTGTCCCAAATTCACTGTTTGTGCACTTTGGCCTTCCTATTTGTGCATGGAAGGAAGAAAGTATCCACCTATAAAGCCATATGCGCAATGGTGGCAGAGATAAGGAGATGGTGGAAGCCAGAAGAAAGGATTTCACCAGCTGCTGGGATACTAACATTATTTCAGCTGGGTACAGCATTTAACCCTGCAGTGACAAAGAGCAGATAGTGAAGAATGTCCAGTTATGCTGCCTAGCAAATGCCAAGCAACGGCTTTCAGTACACTGGGCAACATGACCACTGACATGCCAACTGCCTATGTAGAAACGGTGAGGCAGAAACCAGGTCAAAATCCTGGATTCAAGTTCAACAGAGTATGTGCTGGTAATGGAAGGAAAACTGAGAAGGACAAAGAGCAACAACATGCTTTCTGGGAGCACAAAGGCATCCTCTGATGCTCAACAACTATTTTCATTAGGTACAGTGAAAGCCACCCAAAAACCCCCAACAAGGCATCCTGCTGACAATAAAACAGATAGTTTGAGGCTCATTATTGCATATTTTTCCTGCACCTATGTGTGGGCTGAGAATCCTTCCTGTTAGGTTTCTTGCTTTTTAAATACTTCACATGCACAGATGAATCATGAGGCATAGACCTGTCAGGCAGCAGACTAATGTCATCACTTTAGCTTCCTGGCTGTCAGGTCTGATTCCAAATAACCTTTTGTCTTCTTGTTCCAGCTACTAAATTACAGATCAAGGGAAAAACATAATTATTCCCCCAAAGGCCACGGCTAACTTCTTAAAACACACTGAACTGTGAACAGAACAACAATAATAAAAAGATAAGCTAGGAGTACCCATAGTGCATAGCCAAAATGCTCCATGGTCCCACATGCATTGTTATAGAACTGTTTCCTATTTGATGATTTCTCTTTTGCAGGTACAAGCACGTTCCCCCCTCCCCCTGCCATTTTTTGTATAATTTTGGTGTTTGAAGTCTTGTGAAAAACACATCTCCACTGTTTCAATAAGTTATTTGTTATTCTGTTTCTGAATTCTACAGTATTTGGTGGTGGTTTTTCTGAGACAATGCAGGACTTGAGCATTTGCATTTTTTGAAGTAAAATAATTCCTAGCAACAACTACCGAGGTAAAAATAGGTGGTAGTGTTAAAGAGTGCAACCTTGACAACTGTTAACTCATCCTACACCCAATCAGAAAGGCTGCTGATGGCTAAATTTTTAATGTCCTCTTTCTTATTAATGTCATGATTCTAAAATTAAAATAGGCAATAAAATAGAAAATCATTAACATTTCAGTCACTGCCCCTTTATTTGAAATCTTCTACCTCAAATTTAATTTGCAGAACAATCAAATTCACCATCTCCATCTGCTTGCACCAAAGAGGGTTGTCCTGAGTTAGAGAAGATACGAATATTTATTACTCCATATATAGCTCACACACTAGCCAACATGGTACTCTGTTCCCAAGTCTGATCTTGAATTCTGCTGCAAGATGTCCTGTTTGTGCAGTAGAAAGATACTAGATACTACACTAAATTGAACTAAATACTGATTTATTCTCATTACAAAAGTCTACTTAAAAGACACTGTGGTAGATGTCTGAACTCCATCTGTGTTTTAATGTGTGGTGCTTTACTTCCTCTTACCCAGTAAGATGCATGTACCAAGATCTCCAGGTAATCTGGTCATAGCACTAGCCTACATGCTCTGTGAACTGCACTTGAGCTGATGTATGACCAAGCCACCTGAAACGGCTATATGAGCTGCCTACACTGTACCTGTCCACGAGGCTGGCTCACCAGAGCCCCAAGGCACTGGGCTCTTTAGATTTGTATCACAGCATATGTGTCCACATTTTCAGTTCTGTGTGGCTCTAATGGGAAAACTACACACCTTGACTTGTGCTACGCAGGCTTGCTCTTATTTCAACAGGGGCAGCGTCATGCCTTTATTGTAAGCATACACTGCGACCTACAAAGGAAGAAAATGCTATGTGTACCCTAACTACTTCTAACTACATTTTTGGTTTTATTAAATTTGCAACATAAAATTTAGTAAGAAATAGAACAAAGGAAATGTCAGAAGATTTTTTATCTTCTCGTGAAACTCAGTGTCTATACCTAGATGCTACAGAGCTGTGGAGAAGCATGTGGAGAAGGAAACATAAACCACTGAATTGAGAGCTTATTAAAAAAACACTCATGGAAAAATTCTCTACAAAGCATCCCATGGAAGTTATATGAATCCTGCACTGAACACAGTGTCTCATAATAAGTGAGTTATGATGACTTGACTTTATTCAACTGGGATTCTGCCAGGAAACAAAGAAACCACAATCCAGCCTTTTCCCTTAATTCCTAGTTCTTTGAGGTCTACAAGAACTCAAATGATGTGGCCAGTGTCCTTGAAAATACATTCTCTTTAGTCCAATACCTGCCACTATACTTCATTTTCAGCCATTCTGGAAGTGCCTTAAGCTTTGTCTGCAAATTCACTTGGCCTGACATTCAGCAATACATTATAGACCAGATGGATATAGGAAACTGCACTGACTGGATGAACCAAATTACAGGGAGAGGAAGAGGGAAATAAAAGGAAATTTTTTCTTCACTTCCTAAAATATATAAATAAATGGAATTAATTTATTTGAAAGAGTTGTCCAGATGTCTGTCCATGTATTTATATTGTAAACCACACCTTTGTGAATGCAGCCCAGCAGCAGCAAGAGAGCCAGCCAGTGTGCAGGGCAGCAGATCTCCGTTCACTGACTGAATTGCACACTGGTTTACTAGTATTTTCTGAGAGCTGGGAAAATTACAGGCTTATATAAAAGTATATAAAGTATAAAGTATATTTTATATAAAAACTTTACATAATATAGGCATCAAAAGATACTACTGAAAATGAAAATGGGCAAAGTTTATCTCTGCGGTACAAACCTGAGTAGAGTCTTCTGATGCCAGAGCAAAGGTGCTTTGGATACATTTTTGATGTCCCAAGGCAAACTGTAAGATGTTCAGCTTTTGCCCCACCACATTCCCTCGCATCAGATAATTCAATAGGTACAGCCTACTTCCTGTGGGTCAGGAGAAGGTGGAAAAGGAATGGGACTTTCTTTTCCCCTTGAAGAGGAGGGGCATGTTTGGGGCACAGCCAGTGTCAGACAAGGAAAGGATTTATCCCCATAATCCTGTTCTCATAGCAAGGTGTATTTTCCACTCTCCTCAGCCCTGGCATAATGAGCCCACCCTAGTTCAGACCTACATATTTAGCTCCCTTTTTATACAGCCTGCTTTGTTCGTAAGAGCTCGCACTGAGCAGTTCTGTTGACTCAAAGGTCCACATGTAGAATCATAGAATCATAGGATGGTTAAGGTTGGAAAGGACCTTAAGATCATCTAGTTCTAATCCCCCTGCCATGGGGTTACATTAGTTACAAAAATGAGTTACATACATGAGTTACAGCTGAGCTGTCATCCTCTTGGATGACAGGATTTGTCCTAGAAATTTGGCTGTGGGTGGATGGGGACCTAAAACTCCCAGGGAGTCTAAAGTATCTGTTTTTCTTCTGAAAATATCCCTAGGAAGAATGAAGAATTTTTAGAGCAGACATACTGAACATGGTGTTTTTTGGTAGAGACTAACTGCTCTGCCCTGGTGATGACTGTGGCACTGGGTTTTCTCCAGGATGAACCATGTAAAAAGGCATTTCTGTAAGACAGTTGTATTTTTTCTTTTACTGATGGAGAAGCAGAAGCATATGGAAAAACCAGAGCCTGGCTGGATTAATAGCTGTCACACAGACACAGAATAAAAGCATATTTTATGCTTTTGGGTATTTTATCCTAACCACTGGATGCTACTACTTAAAAAAACAGCTCTGAAATCAAAAGCTGTGTTCTGCATTCACATAAGGACAAATGTTTGGTTTTCTTCATTTGCCTTTTTCAGTGCATTATATATTCTTACATCCAGCCTTTCAGACGAGTAAACCAAGTAAATCATACTATGTCTTAGCATATTAACCCCTCTCACTATTTACACAAGTCCTCTGAGACTGGACTCTGTAGGATCATTGCCATTTACAACTATTCCTTATTGCACATTTAATAATCTGCATTTATACAGTAATGACTTTAAAGCCAAAGGCTAACTTGAAGGCTGAAGTAAGCAATGGTGTTGGTGGCAAACTTTGAAGAACAAGATGAATGCTGCTTGTTATTAAAAGGCATCAGGTGGTCATGTTTGCATGAAACGACATTCATCACACAAGCACAAATGGGTGTCAGCAGCGTATGATAACCTAATAGAGTCCCTGGAAACTCTTAAGTAAATATGCCACCTAGTGTTTAATTGGGACAATTTCATTCATAAATCATCTTGGTCAATCCCTCTCAAGCTCTTGCCTGCAAGTCTAAACAGTATAGAATCTGTCAGAGGCATCTGGAGATGTCTTTCCACCTTTGCCTCCTTCCTCCCCCCCGGAAAACCCCTCACTCTACAGCATTCTCATTGAAGTATTTTCCTTCTCTCGCTCCTGATGGACTCTGCCAAATGGCCAAGCTACACTCCTAGCCCATCTTTTTTGTTTGAGAAGCCCACACCTCAGGCTGCTTCAAGTGGTGCAGAAGGCAGCAAGAACTGACCCAGGAGGGTCACCCCACTGTTAAGATCCCAAACATGCCTGATGACTTCAGAAAAGCCACCTCGAACACATGGCACCTGGAACAGCACATAAGGCATGGAGCGCACCTCCGTGCCTGCAGGCACTGGGCAAAATCATTCCAGGAAGCAGAAGCACTATTTATTCCTGGCTCACAGCTTGCCAAAATGGGATGAGTTACCACAGTGATAGGTATTGTTTTGCTGGTGAACAAGCAAAAAATCAGGGAAAGAGCCTTTCGAAGTGTAACACCTCCACTCTTGACAAGCAGTGGAGACAATTCCTTCAGCATCTATGGCAATATTTTCCTTCTTCACCTCTAGCCCCTGCTTAATAGTGGCACACCTGGCTTAAATGCAAACAATTCCCTTGCTCTCAATGGAAGAGAAACTCCATGTATACGGCTTGGCTCCTTTTCATGTGCTTGAAACAAGCCATTAGCTGTCATCTTACATTTTCTGATCAAGACTCTCTTGATGTTTCTGTCATGGACACTGATTATATTTCTAAGGATTACATTCCTGTACTGAGTCACATCATAGCATAAACCGCCTGGGGTTTTTGGTAATGTCTTTTTTACACTTTTTGCAGATCAATAAAAATCCTCAGTGAAATTCCTGTCTCCGCAATACTTCACCAGCCACCTTTCCCCAGCTTATCAAGTTGCTGCCTATCTTTATTCTTTGCTTGAAATTCCTCTACCTATTTTTGGTCCATGTGACCATGTTCCTGCGCCAACAATTTGAATTAATGTCAAGAGTATGATTTCATGAGACATTGTACTACTCTGCTAAAAATCCACTTATTCTGCATCTGCTGCATTCTTTTCATTCACTACTTTTGTAAATCTATCAAAAAGGCAATCAAGTCTAACTGGCAGTATTCATTCTTTTTAACTCACGCTGACGACCATGTGCAGTCCCACTGTTCTCCGGGGCTGAGCATACATTACAAGAAAAAGCCCATTGTTACAATTTGTACTTTTCACACCACAGCGTCTTCTTTTCCAAATATGAGCACTTATAAAAACTACTGGTTCCTCTGTAGTCAAGCCTCAGCAGAGAACGCTGCAAACAGCATGTGCTTCACTGGCCATTACTAGCTGTCACCCTGCCCAGGCTGCTGCCTTCCCTTGCCTGGCAGCTATGCCAGCCCTGCAGCTGAGACTAAAAGCTGCTGAGCCAGCCCAGAGGACATCCCACACCTGGATTTCCAGTATCCCAGCTGCAGGGTGAGGATGCAGGCTGCTGAGTCAGCTCACCAAGAGATCAAACAAAGGATATTTGTTTGGGCTCTGCACCTGACTTCACTAGAGTGACCAAATGCATAAGAGGTGAGACCCACTGCACCCTGGGTGTGGAAGAAGATACTTAGTGGATATGACATACAAGTTTTATGCTCAGAAAGGGTAACATCCTTGAGTGTGATGGGACAAGTGCCAGTCAGTGTGTGGGGACATAGGAAGCCAGGCAACACCTTCCTTGGTGGGTCTGCAGAGTATATGGAAATAGAAAAACTTAGTGCATTAAGCATTCCATGGAAGCCTCTGACATTAGGATCATGGTTGCAGTTAATTTCTCAGTAGTGAAGCAGCAATTCTGAATTGAAGGTGTAATGCACACTCCTCCAATGGTGAGAAATCAAACAACTGCTCCTTAGCTACATCAGTAAGAAGTATTCATCTAGACAAGATGAATCAGAGCCCAAGCACTATTTTTTTCAGGCACAGCAAACCATGGAGAAATGGGACTAGAAGGTACTTTAGGATGCTTTCTCCAGCCTGCCTCAGATATCAGTGCTATCTGTGCTGCTTCTCCTAGATGTTTCCTAATGTGTTTTCATGCCTTACAAAAAGGGAGATTTTGTCACTCCCTCAAGCTCTCCATCCCAATATTTCATTGCTCTTCCTTTTCTTTTTTCTTAATAGCTAACCCGCAATGTTCATAACTGTATTTCAGGCTTATCATCTCTTGTCATGTCCAGCATTGAGACAGAGGACAGGTTATTTTTTTCCTTATAATTAGCCAAGCAAACATATGACCTCAACAAACATGTCAATAAAAATAATAATTTTCTAAACAAAACACAAAGGACAAACGTTAGTCACTATTTAAACACTTTCCTTTTGATACCAACTCCAAGTCCTCCACTAAAGGAAATAAGTTCCTCTCTTATTCTTAACACTTGTCTTCCAAGATCAAAACATGGCAGTTTAGAGGCCCTTGTAAAATTTTAGTGCCTATTTGTATACTTCATATGAGACAATCAAGTATAGATTTTTACTTAAAAAGGGGGATTTTATTCTCCAGTTACTAGACAAATGAAATGTTTATGCTGAAGGCTCCACCTCAATCCCTAATAATACTAATTTTATACCATCAAACTATGAAGAGAGTATAAAAGCCAAAACAAAACCATATAAGGCTTTTACTTTTAATACATCAAACTAAGCATGTTTTCATGCAACAGTCATTTAGCTTTATTAGAATTATTAATATGCTCATATCAGGAAAATACCCCAAAGATTAATTTATGTTTTCAGCAGAGTCTAGCTGCTGGTACAATACTGTACTTGATGAGCCAACTGGCATTTGCCTTAGGACTACTATAGTACTTCAGGTGTATCAAATCATTTTCAGTACTAATCTGACACTCTTCATTTGAGATAATTTCAATCCACAGTTGTAGTATTCAGGTATGAAGTTTTTGCATCACTTCCATTTGGCTACTTTTCTAAAACACTGTTTTGTGAAACACCTTGGTAGCAACAAACTTTATATTCACCTTGGTTCCATATGCTTAGCAGTGCCCTGACCTGCTCCAAAACCCAGTGAAATCACTGGGAGTCTTCCCATTAATTTCAGTAGCATTTGGATCAGATCATATCCATCAGCTCATGT
The DNA here is from genome assembly GCA_024733675.1 of Psilopsiagon aymara. Taxonomy (NCBI): domain Eukaryota; kingdom Metazoa; phylum Chordata; class Aves; order Psittaciformes; family Psittacidae; genus Psilopsiagon; species Psilopsiagon aymara. The sequence goes on along the minus strand of JANRGW010009529.1, from coordinate 64,751 downwards.
CATCTGTGTAAATAAATCAGTGTTGCCTCCAACTTACAAGCTCTCTTCAGGCATAATCATATCACTTTTTCTGCTTAAGGCAAAACTCATGAATCCTAAGCTGACGGTAATAACATAACATAAACCAGGAACCTGGAGAGATGCTAACAGCTCAGGGAAGCAATGCAAGCAAACACTTTGCAATGGAAACTCTTTTCCTCTTGATTCTCTCAATTTCCATTACTGTTAAAATGAACCCAAACTATTCCTCTCGGAAATCCTTGCCTGATCAGGCAAAACACTAGGTAATAGTTAAGAATTCCACAGTCAACCGCAGAACAGTGTCCCTTTCCCTGTGCACAAATATACACAGCCAGAGGGAAGGAATTAGAAAAGATACTTCCCATTATTTTACTTTGGTAGCTTTCTTATTTTTATTTCTTATATAATGCCTATTTCATATTTATGATGCTTTAAACAAAAAAGGATCTATAAAGAGACACAACTGGAAAATACAAAAGAACACCAACACTGAAAGACAAAAGTAAATTATCAGCTGGCTGTATTTTCAGCAAGATGGTATTTGTCACTTCAAAATACAAAACTGCTTACTAAACCAAATGTACTGGTAGATTTGCTGTATTCATATAAAATCCTCCTTGCTGTGGTATAACACCAAAGAATATTCTGGATGAAATCACTACTGAATTGCTAACAGTTATTTAAAGAACACAGCAGGGTATGTAGTTAAGTAGTCATGTCAGGGCATGCAACAATTAAGTACATACATGTAGTAACCTGCGTGTAGAATACTACTCTTGCACAACAAGCCTGAGTGACTGATGAAAAGAATTAATTACTTCCAAAGTCATTTTGATGTATAAGTTTGTTGCTTCTAGCCGCAAAAATGCCACACACCTTTTATCACTTCAAGTACTGCTGAAATCTGAAGATAAAGGCCACCTTCCTGTATACGCTTCATCTATTACTGCTTATCAGTGTGGTGTCTGAGCCTCTTCCAGGCAAAATCAGTATTGCCAGGCAGAGGTCCCCTATGAATTCTGTGGCTATGAATATAGGAATGAGAGTGTAACCCTTAATAAAAGAAGGTGGCGGGTTGTTAATGTCCCTGCCACTTTAATTTGTTCTGACCAAGCATGCTGCAAAAATCAGGGAGCTGAAGGCAATCTAAAACACATCAAGTCAAATCATCAGTGTGAATCCAGCTCAGAGTCTGCAGGAACAGATGTTTCTGCCCACCATCTTCTTGACCCCACGACATGCTGCTGGGACAGTGTAGAGCCCTGCAGCCCTCATGTGAAAGGAAATGATAAACATCTGGATAGACATCCCAGCAGAGAATTAAACACTAGCTACCAACCTGTAATGGGATCATTAGAGGTTTAGAGGAGCTGCAGAATTGGAAGAATAATGAACAGACGAAAAATTGAGATTTCTTTATCATTGGCTAACAGCAGTACCTGTAGAAAATTCAATGAAGAAACAAAAATGGAGTGGTAAGATGAGGCTAAAAGGCCTTCGGAAAGGGATGTGGTGTGAATAACAACATAGAAATGTAAATACTTATAAAAATTGAACCAAACCAAAGGTTCTCTTCAAACTGGCTGCCTCCTGTGCACTTTCAATGTAAGGAAAATTGCAGTCCCTTAAAAAATTTAGTTCCATAACTAGATTACATCTTCAATTAAGGGATGTTAGAAACAGTTTTTCCTGGAAGTCCTATGTTTTCCTTTGTGGGAAACTGTGTGAGCAGCATGACTAATGAGGACAGTCATACCAACTACAACTTCTAGCAAAGTTATTCTTCCTTTTCTGTCACCTTTGCCTTAATAGGAATAGCTTTCTTATCTCACTATTATTTGTGGAGGATTTTCTGCTGAGGAAATCTACAACCTTCCAGGCTCTGCGATATGCTTATCATTTCAGCTCTTTAGTTATAGCTGCAGTATTAACTGTGGGCTCTGTTGTTTGCACTTAAATGCAAACATTTAATGAGTTCCGGCAAAACAGATAAAGATTACCATGTCAAGCAGAAACACAGTTTTCTGCGCTGTCCTGCTGTTAAGTGAAGAGTCCACACACAGCTCCATCTTGGTTTAGCTCAAACTGCTACATTGCTCTTTACAGACCATCATGGTTAAATGCCTCTTGCTGCTTCTGGCTTGTACTTGCAACCAGAGAGTAGAAAAAGCAATCCAAGAAAACTCATATTTCATGTACAACTGGTATGTTTGAACTGACTGAGCCTGATCCTACTTGGAGAGAAGTTGATGGGAGTTTTGCCAAATCCAAGTGGAGACCTGGCACCAACAAAACCTTCCTTAATCTTTACTGTGTTTACCAACAGTTTGTACTCTGTCAGATAGGTTAAGATTATCCTTTTAGCAAATACTTTAACCTCAACCACTGCCAAAGATATTCTTTAACTCCAGCCTGCCGTTCTCATCATGTCCCCCCTGACAACATGAATACTCAAGAAGCCACAAGGCAACCCAAACTGAAGAGCTGCTCCTGTGTATGACCTCCATAGTAAAGAAACAAAGTGTAGAGCACAGCTTTTGCCTGACACAGGGTACAGTTTCACAGCACCCCAGTCCCACTGAAGGCATGGGGTGTCTGTGGTAGTGCCCAGAGCAGGTCACGGGAGTGGGAATGGCAGTGAAAGAGCAGGGACTCTCTTGAGATGGTTTCCATCAGCAACAGTGATAGCTTTTACCTGACCCAAGCAGTCATGAAGCCCCAGGCTGCATTTACTTCCAACATTTCAATTCTTTGAATATATTTTCTCAAATTACACTCACTGGGATAGGATTAGAAAGGAAGATTTTTTTCCCATTGCTGGGATGCAAAGATGGCTGATGCAATAAGGGCAGCACTTGCAGGATAACATGATATGTGATAGCAGTAAATGTTTCAGAACTACATATTTTACTGACAAAACTACTCCATTTTTTTTTTCCTACATATGAACATTAATTGCTTACAGCAAGTTACACTTCTGTGTTCACCATCAATGTGATTAATTACAGTATGTACCAGTACCAGGAACTTATCTGCCCTACATCTTCTAGTATGTGTTCATTTGCCCAAGTACAGCATTCCATAAGCATAGGAGGTGATCACAACTTGCCCAGGCTTAAATCACAATCTAAGCAGGCAACATGCAATCTTCAAATGTTCTTTGCACAAAAAAAAATGGTTTTCTATCCAAATCCTTTTGAAGCTGGATCCTGTTAAAATGACAATTGCCTACACTGCTAAAAAACATACTTGCAGCATGCTGCTCTTTCACAACACTTCATTCCTAAAAATCACTGTGGCTCCTTTCAGATTAAAGACCTGTTAAACTATCTGGACTAAAATTTGGAGTCTGTCTACAAAATCATGCCTCTTTAAAGTCAGACAGAAATAGCTTTTGGATGAAACATTGGCATTAAGACTCTCAAAGCATAAACATTTTCTTCGGCCTGCTACAAAAAACATTGGATAAAACGGCATGAACAACAACAGCTTAATCCAGCCCATGTATCACACCCCCTGTCTGGAATAGGCATGACTCCACTAATTACAACCTCAAAGAAATTATCATTATGGGAACAGACAGGTACCTGAGGCAATACCAAGACACTCAGACTGAATGCTGGCTTGTTGTGCCAGCCTGTGCCTTGATGGCCCCCTTCCATCGACCTACCCATGGGGAGCAGTAGCGCTTGAGTGATTGAGACATGGGATAATCTCTGCTGCCAACATGGGAGGTGACAAAATGAGCTGACTCCCTGGATGGTGTTAACAAACCCACTAAGGAGACAAACGCCTTCAGCTGCACTTTCACACCCTGAAACTGGTTTCAGTATAAAACAAAATCTCACTTGTAAAAAGCCTAATCTGTAAGAGGATGCCTAACCTTAGAGCACTGAATTCTTACCTTCCTCCTAAGAAATAATGGAAGTTTCTGTCCTGCATGTATGGCTTTCCCCCCATTGTTTCTCAAACAGTCAAAATACTCCAGCCAGCACTTTCAAATAAATGAGCTCAGTTATCAAAAAATGCCATTTGACTGGTTCCACTGGCCAGAGGAAACACGCCTTAAAAAAACCTCAGTGATTTTTCACACATGCAGCAAAGAATTTACTTTGCAGAAAAACATCATTCTGAATATTCATTCACTTATTTCTAAAGGTCTGAAATTTATTGGAGTAATTGAAGTGGGTGAAGGTTTTGGTTTGTGGGCAAACCATGGCCTTTGTCTAAAATGCTGCACAACACATGACGGCCTCAAGCAAAACGTCTGATACAGCTCTCCCTTTACCACTTCCTCACATTATTTTTATATTCTAGAGGATTTCTAAAGTTTATATAAAAGCAAACATTAAAATCCCTTTATCCTCCTTTGTCCCTCTGTGCTGACAAATGCTCACTATTTCACCAGTTTATTCCAAAGCCCAGGCCACACTTTATCTGAGGCAACTGTGAGGAACAAAAGCAAATGATGTCCCTTGAGTCTTTGTCTTCTACTAAAACCTCTTATGAGCTTCCCACAGGAACACATGAATCAAAATCAGACATAGCAGGCTTTTCCATATAGATTTTTGTGATTTTTTTTCAGGTGCTAATAACTTAGTTGACATAATCTTTTATCACATGGATTTGCATGCGATGATGGAAAACCACCACTACCAGTGGAGAAACCCATTAGGAGTCCTGAGCATCAATAGTAAGGTTTCATTTGCTACAGCAGGTCTTCAGCCTGTGAGCAGAGTACCTTGCCTTTTTAGCCCTCCTCCTCTTGTAGCTGGGATTGCTCCTACTTCTCCTGGCAAGGAAAATATGTTAGAAACAGCTGCCATTCCTCCTTCTGCTGCTTCCCCTCAGTGGGAGGAAGGCAGAAAGGGTTGCCAACAATGTAATGGCTTAGCTCAAGCCAGATATTTTTACTCGACAGTGAGGCCGTGCAGCCCAGTCTTGAAAGCTTCAACTGCCTGCACATACGGAAATCTTGATGAGCACTAATCCTTGCAGGTAAGGAGCTGTGATACTGCCTTTCACACCACGGGCCACCTTGGAGGTAAATAATACTCTAAACAATTAAATTTCATTCAGCTACAAAACAAAAGATCTAATCTAATCACTAAACAGTCCAGAGGTATATTTTCACTATTGACAGCAAGTTACATTAAGTCCAAACATTCCATCATTTTTTGAGCTGTCTTCAGAAAAAAGTCTTGCCCTCTTCTTTGTTCTGTATTCCATTCATATGAGGTGGATTACATAGGAGATTTGACTGCAAATTCAGGCGTGTTTTCTTCTGGCTGAGGTAGTTTTAATCTGGAGCCATTTTCTAGTGTCACCTACTGTATAGCTGCATAAAACTGTATGTCAGCAAAAAGGCAGTGGCGAAGGACAGAGGGCAGGGGTCCTTTCAGCTACAGTTTGCCTTCTGTTGGTGTAAAAGAGTTTTTGCAGTAATTACTCAGAACTGCCCAGCCTGAAAAACAAGATCCAATACCAAGTGCAACAGAAAACATAATCTGCTAGGAAATATATAGTACTAGAAAAAACACCTCTGAAGTCGTTTAGAGCACTGTGAGAGATACAAAGCGCCATTGCTCCTCAACTGCAAGAACTATGAGTAAATCTGAACACAATTCTGAAATCCTGCTTTTTCCTTATACAAAGAAAATCTAAATTTTTGCTGATATATCAGAAAATATAGCATGATTTTCAACTGTCATGACTGCATGATTTTACTACAGTCATGTAATAATATTTACAGTCATCCCAATACAGTTCAGTATTTTCTTGATACAAAAGAAACTCTCACAGAACATCCTCTGGACCATTCTCCTACTTAAACAAAACATCTGCCACACCGCAACATGTTTATTTTTTATTGTGCCTCAAATAAAGTCAAAATTTGCCTTCTGGTGCCTATTACAGAATACAAAATCAACCAGAGCCCAATCACAGGAATCAGCTGAACAAGCACAAGACCTGTCTCAATGGTAATATCCTCTTGGATATTACAGCACCATCCAATTGAATCAAAACCTATTGTCATCAATGGATTCATTCTGAAATAAAACCTGAATGGAGGACTTGTTACTGTGCCACTCTCCAGAGGACTTCCCCGTGGCAATACGCCTTCCCTAAAAAATGTCATTGTTAATGGAATTAATTTGTTAGAGGATGAACAGGTTTCTATGTCAGGTCAGTTACTCAAGCAATTATTATTACTGAGAAATCCAAATGAGTATATAATCAGCCAATGCAGATATGTGAACCCAACAGATAATTATGATAAAAATGTCCTAGTGTAATGAGGATACACACAAAAAAGCTGATGTCTTTTCATGCTCAATATCACTATAGGACAGTAAATTCACTCCCTGCTTCCCAAATACAAACTACCTATAGTTCCCAACTAGCTAGCCAGCACACTGAACACTAGAACACTGGAGTGGTATGCTTACAGATGACAGTAAGCCAATTTAGCACAAATACCGGACTCAAAATAATTCTTGTTTGACAGTTCCTACTGCCTTACCACCTGGGAAATGAAAATATCCACATGTCACTGCTTACAAGACTGTTTCTCATATGTAAAAGAATTTCTAGTTTTACATCTTCAAATGGCTGCTAACTGCGCAAAATTGGCGATTTATAATCATGTAAGTCCTAGCCCATACAATGCTATGGCATACGGATGTATGAAAGGAGATCAAGCAAAGCCCACTTCAAATGAGAAGAGCAAGAAGAAAGGGAAGCAAACACATAATGTCCCAATTTCAGACCCATGAGAAGAAAGGAAAGAAAACACACAATATCACAATTTGAGACCCATCCACCAAAGACTTGGCAGAAAAGAGGAGCTTTGCACTGAGAATGGAAAGATAACAAACTTGAGCTGTGGTGAAGGGTCACTGGGAACCAGTTTCATCACCTTTCTGTATAATATGCTTCAGGATACATGGATGAAGAAACACAACTTGTGAAAAATTTTAGATGCAGTTCCTAAGTTAGATGGTATATATACCTATAGTTACACAGTGAAAACATTTGCATTTGGTACTTATTAGAAAGCTTTCATCATAAGCTCCAGTCAAATATTAGTTTGGAGCCAAGGTGGCATTAACAGGATACAAACTTTTCAGTGGGATAGTAATACTTAATGCAGTAGAGAAAAATAGAAACAGGTATTTGGACAAAACACTTTTCCTCTCAGGTTTGACAGAAACACTGGTATTAATTACCAAAACTTTAAGCTCAGTACTTACCTTTTCAACAGGGGTATTTTCTTCACTCATTACACTTGCTTTTCTTGATTCGTTTTTTGTTCTGCTCAGCCTCCGGGACACTTTTTCTCTAAGCAAAGTGGCATATCCAATGTGCTCATAGATGGGGTTCGTTGTCATTTTGGAAATATACTCAGAAGCCTTTGTTTCTATATACAATGTTATCAAGCCATCTGTAACCAGATCATGGATTGATTCAAATCTTTTCTCCCCAACAAAGTGCTTCCCATCATAGAACAACCTATAGTTCAAGGTCTGATTGCCAAATCTGAAAATACCAGAAAAAAAAGAGGGAGAGAAGAAAGAGACAGAGGGAAGACTGAGAATTCATACTAGCAAAACACTCAAGAGGTAACTTTGCTGGCAAGTCTATGTCTGCATTACATATGGAATATGCATGTGGCTGCAACTGGACCTCTGTGGAGAGACTAAATCAAACCCAGTCCCAAACCTCACTGTATCACATGGACTGGGCTACAGAACTGAGGCCAAGTCTTTGCAACAAGATATGTGACCCAGACGTACATGGCTTAAACCTAAATCCTGAAGGGGCTACTGCAGTGACTGGAAAAATATGTTTGCATTGACGAGACATTATACCTGGATGTATAACCACGTTAAGGGCTCTTCCATCCAGAAATATTTTTGAGGTGCAGAAAGTGGATGCTTAACCACCATGGGCATATTTACAGTCACTGAAGAGAGATGAGAATCTCTAGCAAGTCACCCAAATCCTAAGGGTCAAATCACTCTCTGTCAGGAAGTCAGGGAGACTGAGCTCCTAATTCAGTTGCCCAATTACTGAGCTCCTAATTCAGGGGCCCAATCAAACACCCAAAGTACTGTGGGGTAAGTCTGGCCCTATTCGTGGCAGGTGTAATCTATGGGCTTTTTCTAAAGTGTTTTAAAAAGCAAAGTGCTGTAGTAGCACATTCAGTTTGTAACACCAAGGTTGGAATCTCATTCTTGATTAATAGATTCAAACAACATTGAGTTAAATAGTCCTTATAGTGCATCAAATGTGCCTGTCCCTGCATACTTCGTTAGGCATTCAAATAAAACTGTTTAAGCCTCTTATTTTTTCCCACAGTTTTCATATGAATTCCCAATTTATAATCAAATTCAGAGTTTGATTCTATAAAAAGGATCTAGAAATCATGCTGTTGTGTCAAAACAACAGGCACTTTGCCATAATCCCCATCCTTTAGTAGTTTTTTATTCCTGATTTTGAAATTTCTTGCTAAGACTCTAAAAAATTGTGTTTGTTCTTTTTCAGCTGACAAAAGTTGCTTTAAATTTACACCACTTTTTAGTTGGCATGACTCACCAGCTTTTCCAGCTCTACCATCTGCGCATCAATACAAATCCTGAGGATGGTTTCAGCCCTGTATCACAGCTACTTGGGGTAACTCCTTAAAGGATTTTTCCTTCTGGCTTTCCAGCAGAAGGATAAAATACACAGACTTTTATTTTGTGCATATCTTACACAAGTAATCATGCTACAAAACTTGCAGACTATTGCCAGGGAGATTGTTTGTCAAAGCTTAGTAGAATATCTTATCCTCTTGTCACTAACACACAGCAGCTTTAAGACCGTTGCATGGGCAGGTTTTGAAGGGCACATCTAAAGCCAAGAGTGGCTGTATCTTCGAGGAAGGGCACCTATGTGGGGCAGTGAGGCTGTAGCTTGGGCTCCCACTGAATTTTTCGTTCAGTTGAATAGCAGACTCTTATTTCTTTGAACGGCAGCTTCCCATGCTTGCTGTATTATATACAGCAAGCTTGAATTCCAGATAGGGAAGAAAACTGAAGCGCAGTGTGGTGCCTATGACAGCTGCCCAGCCACTGGACTTCATGATTTTCCAGGCTTGTCCAGGAATTTATTGGTGTACAACACGTCACTCTGCTTAGAGGACAACTTCGCTGTGTCCACTCCTGGCACACTCTCCTATTCTGTTCTCATTCATCTCTTACACAGTTTTAGAAGAGAAGCTCCATCTTAACAACACTCACCTCTAGGTAGCAAAGATTTTGAAAATGAGCACAGTCTGCTTCTGAAAAGGGACTTCCTAGGCAAGCGCTGACGGAGTGACTGAATTGCTGCAGTACTGTGATAGTCAAACTGCTGCCAAAATGGTGTAAAATCCTTCTGACACCATGAAGTGTATTAAGTAAGAGTGGACATAGACTTTGCTCGAAAGGGACTGATACAATCCCCTCCATTAAATACACTTACATTTGAACTATAAGCCTTCATTAAAACATCATTTACCTGAGAGCAAGAGTGTAGCAGCCGGGTTGCCGCTGGCTTTCTCTAAGTATATATGCTCCTTCTACACCAGCAAGTATTTCATCTGCTTGCTCCCGAGAAATGATCCCGTGAAACCTAAGGGAAGATATTTCAGTGATTTACAGAACAATGCAACCAGAAACACCTCCTCCTCCACACCAAGAAGCCTTTTCAAAACTTCTGTACTGTGGAGCATCATGGTCTAAAAGTGGCAGGACAGACACCCAGCATTGGCAGCAGCATTGAGACAAAACAAGAATTACACTATGTATGCAGTTTCAGTCAGCAAAACACTCAACTGCACCCAAAGATTATGTTCTGTAAATGCCCCATCTTTTCACAGCTTTTCTCCTCTAGCAGTCTATGCCCCTCTTCCTTGTTTTGTTTCTACAGGCCTTACAACAAAATTGAAAACTAGGCACGAAGGCATTATATTTTTAAATGGAGGTGACTTAAAATTAAAATGAGAGGTGATTCTTACTATCAGTTTGCTTCATTGTTACATTAACATTGCTTCCACAAATTTGTAAGGGAAACGGAGACAAAAATGGCAACAATTATTCAAAATTCTATTCTGTGTATATTAAAGTAGAAGAATCAGAGTAGCCTTAAGAAAAATACCGTTTTCTTCATTTCAGTGAGCTCTGCATTCAGTGCTGGAAAAAAGCAATATTTCTCTGATTCTTCTGTCATTGCTATTTTAAGAAAGAAAAGAGGTCCTGTGATACACAATTAACCTTACAATAATCAATATTTAGTGGTGATCTTTCCGTAAGTACAAATGCAGCCTTTATAGCAGTTTAAGTCTTAAGTCCTATGCACATTTTGTTAGCTGATAAGTCTCCATGGGTCTCCTCAGAGGTTCTGAAAGTTTCTATTTTTTGCTGCTGTCTGAAAAAATAGAACTAAAATGTACTGGCCTTCAGCATTTTCTCTTTTCTGACAAAACATATGAAGTGGCACATTTCTAACACTGCCTCTGGCGCAGCAGTGAATAAGAAGAAAAACATGTTGGATGTAAATGCAATTGTCCCGTTCTCTTTACAATGTCTTTTCAACTAATACATGTTGGAAGTATTAGGTTTAGGTGATCTTTCCAGACTGACTTTCTAGTCAAAATGATGTAAATTAATTCATACTTTCTGTCTGTATTGGTGGGGACACCCTGACTTATTACCGCATCCAAATTGAAACGAGCATCCCCTAGATGGCAAAATTTAAGCTTGTCTTTACCAGTAAACTTGTGGCAATTTTTAACTTTAGTTAAAAACAATAAGCATAAAGCTATTTGCCATCAGGAGCTCAATATAAAATATAGCAGGCTTTAGGTTAGATATTAGGGAAAAAGCTCTCCTGGTGAGCAGTTTAAGAAATCAGTGGGACAGGGCACATGGGGCAACTGTGAAATTTGTTTAGCTGTGGTTGGATAAACACTGGGTAATCCAAGATTTCTCATGGATATCTTTGGTACATTTATATAAGGATATAAAACCAGCTTGTACATGGTACAATATCCCCTGAACTCAGATGCCTGCCTCTGACAGCAGTCAACAAGAAATGCTTATGGAAAGAGTAGATGGAGCAGTGACATATTTCTTTCACTTCACATCCCTGTCCATCCATCACTGGTTTAGCCAGAAGTTGTGTACCTTACCCTTCATGAATCTCCCTTTGGTGTCTTTATGCTTTTAGCCTTCACAGCACCCAGTTGCAATGAACACTGTGCATGTCCTTCTATGGGACACCCACTTAGGAAGACCTGTTCTTTTTCCTCCTATGGTAAGAGCTGCATCCCTTTGCTTCACTGTACCTTTCAGTTCTTCTAGAACCTTTCTACAAAGGATGGAGGAGGAAGAAGTAGAGAGGGACCAGAGCTACATGCACTATTTAAAATGCTGCCACATCATAGATTTATATAGTAATATAATTACGCAGTTTTCAATTTCTTTCCCTAGAAATCCCCGATTCTCTTTCCAAGCACTACTGATCACCGAGTCAATTGCTTTTAGAGGACTGTCTCTATGGTTCTGAAATCTTTCTGAACAATAATACCTAATGTGATCTTGCCTAAGCAGGTTCACTGAGGTGACTTCTTACAGTTCCTGCCATCCCTGCTGCTCCACAAACCCCAAGTATGCCAACAGACAGGCAGGTTCCTGGATAAGAGACTGTGGTGATGGTTTTACACATTCTGTTTCAGGAAGTGTGACAAGTTACTCAGCTAGGTACTGTCTTCAGCTCTGTGGTACTCTAGTGACTATATCTGAAATCCTTGCCATCAAAGGTAATACTTAAAAATGAAACTTCAGTAATTATGGACAAAGCTACTGGCTCTTGAGGTTTTTGATGGTAGAAAAGGATCATTAAACACAGATGAAGTATCTGGGATGGAAGAAAAAACAGAATATGTGATCTAAGTAATTTAGCTAGTGATAAGAGCTAGGGCCTCGGCAGATTACTTTAGTAAAGGCCAAATGCCAGATCTGGGTGGCTCCTGCAGTGGCTGTGCCCTTTAACTTCACCTGCCTGAATTTTTATGCCAGTGCAGGATCCAGCCTCTTTCAAGCTGTTTACTGGCAAGAAGACTGCTAAGCACAAAGGTCCATTATTTTCCTCACAACAAAAATACACCTCTTCTTTGGATATTTTGGACCTCATAACTTTATCAGGGAGAAGAGCATCTACACATGCAGTAGCACATACACATATTTCCACAACCTTGTAGGGGTGGTGAATGTATAGGAAGACACCCAAAATGGTGAGGAGAGAAGTGTGATGCTTTTCTCCTCCCTGGACTACTGCAGGATGACTGGCAGGTTTAAGCAACAACCAAAATAAAAGGAAGAAATACTCCAGACACTGCTTTTTTACCAAACTGCCCCGAGAAAAGGAAAATAAACATGCAAGCTCACAGAGCAGCACAGTCCAAGGACTGTGAGCAGCAGTACTGGTCTGTAACAGAGCTAGATTATTAGGCTTTGGTACACTTTGCTGCTAGTTGATGTGAAAGGTGAAATAAAATATTTTATTAAACCTTCACTGTGTCTTTTTTTTTGTTGTAGTTCAAAAAACAACTACTTTTGGATACCCCCAACATTCTTCAAAGAGGAAAATACTTACTCTCGTCCATAATACTTTGGTCTGTTCTCCACCTAAATTTTAAAACAAAGGAAAAAAAATATTAAAGACATACTTGATTTTAAATAAACTACATAAAAATCAGTTGTGTTTGGTTACTAATGTGAACTGCTGCACCCATCTAAGTGACAAAATTCTGCAGATTCAAAACTCTGGCTGGAACATGACTACACAGTAGAACAGAAAAATGGAAACACAAGAGGTAGTTTTATTGATGGATTTCTGGGAAGAATAACATGTATCAATGGTGGAAAAGTAGAGCTACACATAACTGTATAAAACCTGATCAAACAGACAAAGAATAGTTTACTGCAGTTTTGCCAATCTAGGATTTACAAAGCAAGAGTATTCTGGCTCTACCCCCTTTAGCCTCTTAAAAAAACCTTTTTTGCTGATATAAGGTAACTGCCTCAGGATAAAAAGTTTAGTATTCTTGGGAAAAACAAGGTTTCTGGATTTAGACCTCATCTTAAATTCCTTGAAGTATCAAGAATTTGTGAGGCAGATTCAAAGTATGCTTAAGGCTGCTGGAAGGACACTCGAATATTTTTAAGAGCTTTGACCCAAGGTTCATGAACCTCGGTTGCCAGCGAGGAACTCCGGCTGCTTCTGGCACTTGGAGACCGTTCTCAGATCCCAGTTTTAAGGCAAGTTCTCGAGAAGTGAGGGATTTTCTCAGCCTTGCCCTCCCTCAGGAAGGCCTGCCCGGGAGGGGGCGCCCCAGGCCTGTGCGCGGGGCTGGCACACGTTCCGTCTCCATCACAGCGGCTCAGGCTGCTGTTACACATCTGGTCACCACGAACGCATTGTCAGGTGGTTTTCAGACGTATCCATAGATATACCCCACTCATTTAAGTGCCTTTATAGAAAGATGCTGTCTCTCTGCCCCAGCTGTGGCGCTTGTCAGTAGCACCACCTTACCCGCAATCCGTTTTCAGGTGTATTCACTGACAAATCCACTCTTTAAAGTGTCTTTATAAAGAGATGCCCTCTCTGTCCAGCTATGGTGCTTGTCAGTAGTGGCAATTTTGGCCACTGTTTCATGCATAAGCATGACAGAACTAATGCAAGATATACATAAAGTCTCCTGATAATTAAAAAATGGCACCCGAGTGCATACCTGTCCATACCAATGGAATTACTGCTTCATGCATACTGACATGGATGTAGAAAAATTGTAGCGTTAAGACTTTCATCCTTTAGCGTAAACCCAATGAATTTTCACCATTTTATCTGACCGGAAACAGCCATTCCTGCTCTTGTTTTGATTATATCACAGTATTTAACACATAAAAACTTCAAATTGATGAAGGTTTCTGTATTTCTTCATAGCAAATGCACAAAAGTCACATTTTTGATTCAGTAATCTACACACCACACACTAAACTGGAGCAGCTGACTTTCCACCCTGCAGTCACTAGGGCTACAACACAGAGCAAGATGAACGAAGTCTGCACAAGATAGTAAGAATCGTCAATGGAAGACTCATGGGAGGTCAATAAAGTCCTTACTGCACTTCTTTCCCAGCTCAGCATTCCTGTTCTAGCACAGCAACTAACAATAGCAGTGTCACACCCTTGAAACTCCTGCCTAGGAATACTACCTTGATGCAAACATTTCTGAGCTCTGAGGGGCAGGAATAAGAGGAAAAAACTAACACAGAAGTGAAGAGAGAGCAAAATCAGAGGAATTACCAAGTGCAAGTGCTGTGTTTATGTGCATATATGGCAGGTCAGAGAAGAAAACGTATGAATTCATTTTTTAAACTTTGCATTTCCAAAAAAAAAAAAAGTCAAGAAAAAGCCATGTTACCTCGGAAAGGAGGTTCCTCATACCTTTATCTTTACTAGCACTACATGACTGTATTACCTGGGAACTGCGCTGCCTTCCTGTCCTCCTTATAGACCTTAATGACCCCTCAAGTATATGTTTAGCTGGCAACTTAATTAAAAAATGGGTATCAGATGCTGGGTTAAGTAAGACCACCACAAAGGCCACTCAGTACGTTGAACATGGTGACAAGGAATAAACAGATCAACTTTCATTCCCACAGAAAGCCAAATAAAACCTTTATACCACAGAAGACGTCTTTCACCTAGCATTCAGAACCTGCTTCTACTTAAAAATACAGTTTTTTCTTGATTGTATGTATACACAGAATAAACCCCAACACTTTTGATCTACTTCAGAAAGAATTAACAGTACTAGCACTCGCCCTCAAAATTACCTGCAAGCACAAGCTTCTTCACTATTGTATATTTATATAACTATAAAATCAATCTGGATATAACTCCTTGTGTAAATGGACACATATTTTGTATCCTTCTCACAACACCGTTTATACAAACCCATGAATTTATCTGTGAAATTTTTAACATTAAAGTAGCAACTGAATGAATTGCCCAGACACTGTGACTTCCATTTTTTCTGCCGATCATAAGATTTGCTCTTCTCAGAATCCACACAAAGCCCATCAAATCCCATATTGTTCCCTTCTTCCATAAAACAGAAACCTTCATTCCAACATCTTTTAGCATCCATGTGTCTAAAATAGCCACTACTTCATCTCTTGGCTTTACATAAGAAAGATACTGTAATATTTCCCAAAATGAAGCTCCAGATCTGCCAACCCATCCAGCTGCCCCAGTAGCTAAAAACCCCCCTTGTGCTCACTGCAACCTTTAACCTGAAATAATTGTTTAGCTCCTAACCAACTTCACCAATAGGAAGAAACACAAGGAAACAAAGTTAAAGCAAGATAAAAGATCAAAATAACATCAGGGTCTCTAGATCAAAACCAGAATGTTGGACTGAACTTGGAAATAAACCAAAAGCCTGCACTATTGATGGAGCAGGGACTTAAAAGTATCAAAGGAGCAGACTCTGTACAAACTTCAAGGGAAATTCTATCTATCTCAGAAGGCAAAGGTGACTGCAATTCAGTTGGGATTAGCTTTCCCTCTCCTGCTACAAATAGGTTTGCACACACAAAGTCAGGCAGATCTGCCTAAGAGAATTCTTAGTGGTGGAAAGAACAGAAAATCCACAGGTAGAAAAGTGACTGTTTCCCAGTGGTAGGAGGCCAGAATAACCAGCTTTATTCTGAGGACACATACACTTAGGGTTTTTTCATAGCTCTTGGCTGTGAAGAACACTTTGATCGTTTTCTGTATAGCCTTCACAATTTCCTTGTTGAAACACAGGCCACTGTTCCCAGGTCACCAGCTGGTTTTATCCATCACTCTGGCCCATCTCCCCAGACAATGAGCAATGGCAGAGATCAGAGGGTTTGAACCATTTAGGACTCTTAAGCTAATAGGCAGAAACAAAGTACAAAACTGAGGAAAATTATGTAAAGCAAATAATAGTGAAAATATATTTTGTCTTAAAGAGCTCCACAGCTTGGTTTTACAACTCCCACGCAGAGGATAAATTAAATGGGTTCTCTCTCTCCACAAAAAGTAAGTGGCAGCTTTCAATACAAATGTGAGATGGTAATTTCCTGGCTCAGAAAAATGACTTATTTCAAATCTCAGACCAAAAATGTTGCAAAGCAGGCATTTCTGACTGTTATTCCAGAAACCACGGGGAAAATCCTGAAAATTACTACTGAAATTCATAATTGTATAAATTGTGAATAGCAATGGATGCCAAAACTGTTGAAAACTAAAGTGAAGTTGATTAGAAAATAAGATGTATGGTGAAGCAACCTAAATCACTACTAATCCAGTACTCTTCAAAGTCAGTGATTCAATGACATCTAATCTTTAAGCATGCTCAAAGAGAATGAAACTCAGCACAGCTCTCCTGGCACTCTCCAAAAGCTTTTGGAAACTCATGTTTGAGAGACTCTGCATGACTCTCAGCCTGTCAAACATGATTGCCTCCCCCCACCCCCAAAAAATCCCCTCACTTGTACACTTAATCTAGTTTTACAAGTTTTTTTATGATGCTACAGCACATTCTTCAAGGTGTGGAGTTAGTTGAACTGGGGTTTGAAGTCAACACTGAGAAGGAAATAAGTGTTCTTCAAAACATACACTAGTTAACTAAACTAATTCAATATATTGCGTTTAGATAATTTTGAAGTTTACCGAATTTTAATGCCATGGGATTTGTGGCTCCACCTTTGGCCAGAATAGTTTAGCCCTGGTATACATACTCCTGCTAATGTACAGATTATTATATTAAAATCCTACACCACTCTGCAAGATAGCTCATCATGAAACTACTGGGAATAGTGCAGGCAGGAGGTGAGCATCCCCTAATGTGATAGATTTTCATCTCTAGCATTGACATCCAAGCCACACTATAATGAAGATTTGAAGATACCCTGAAGAATTCTTTCTGCCTAAGTACTGCCACAGAAATAAAATAACCCTAATTTCAGAAAATTTAGTTTCTTTTCAGCTTCATTGACTGGACATATTTCCTTATGCAGTGGCCAAAGCTGAAATCTAGACATGTTGGAATGAAAATTTAGAAATCCCTCTAGGAGAGCAATCTGTCTGCAATCCAGAAGGGCCAGCACAGCGTAACATTTTATAGCTACCTATTTCAACCACTGCCTTCACACATCCATGAAGAGTATATTAAAGGGGAAGGGAAACAATAAGGTGGGTAGCTGCACCTGGCACTCTGCTCTCTGCAGTCACAGAAATTGCAGAGAAACACGATCCAAGAGTTAATAATGTCAGTGTGTTCACTTAGGGCAGGCAGTGAGGTGCTTTCCCAAAGGAAGTTTCATCTGATGTATTTTCTGTTTTGAACAATCCTAATTATTTTTCAGTAATTCTAGTTGACTAGAAATAATTTTGTATTTTAGCTCAGTTTGACATAAAGAGAAATAGAAGAGTTGGAAAAGAAATTTTCTAGACAAGCCCAGTAAGAACAGACTATACAGAAAAGCAGTTCATTGTCTGAATCATTCAGCTTTTGGCAGAATTGTCATAAGCCAACTGTAAACTTCAGCTTTTACCATCAACAACCAAAAAGAATTAAGGAAGGTTGTAAGCCTCCATTAAATGTAACAAAGTAAAATACTCTTACATTTCATTAATTCTATAATTTTTTTGCCTCCAAATTTTTCTTAAAGAAATAAATACTTACTTGGATCAATTAGTATGTCTAACTTGCCCTCCACATAGGACACATTATTTCGCATGAATAATTCTTTAGCAATTTAAATTGGGAGAACATTCTTTCTGAAAGAAAATATTTATCTATCTTTTTTACTGATTTTTTTTATTACTTTCTTACCATTACCTATAAGGTTCTCTGGCACCAGTGTTTTCAAAGAGAAGCAACTCTTGGGTTTGTGGAAAGTATTATATCATAACGCTTGCTGCTAATTTTGTTAGTATGAGTAGCAGCAATGTAACATCTGTACTTCGCAGCCAAGGACAGGCCAATTATAGACACTCACTATGTATATACAGAATGAAAAGATGGTCTTTTCCCCTATGATTTTCAGTCAACGGCATTCAGCATGACTGATGGGACAGGCTTCATCTGGCAAGCCCATCCAGCACATGCAACTTTACTTCACGAGTATGTTCATGTACTTTGGCTACATGATGAAGGAGGAGCAAAGACATTCCTCAGAAAGAAACTGGCAATGCACAAGCCCCCCAAACACATTCCACCTGTGCTGCCCATGATTCAAAGGCTCTCCAGAGAGAAAGGTGACACAAATAGTTTTGGAAGTCTGCATCTCCTTTTGTCATGCAGCCACAGAGCCACAGGGATGCCAGCATTATGGCCACACAAGGGATGCACATTCAGCCATGTGACTACGGTGCCTCCAAGAAAGTAGATTAGAGCAAGACGTCAAAATCATTCAGAATACCAGAGGGGCAACGACTAGACAGGTTCCTACAGAAAAGGATCCTGGCATTGTTACATATCATAAAATGAACATAAGTCATTGATGCTGTCTTGCAAAAACTGTCAAAACCAGAACGTCATTCCAGGGTATAAAACCAAGAGTGCAGTCAGCAAGGCACTTAGAGTAATCTTCTCCTTGCAATGTCCACTCAGAAAGTCCCTCCCTGGAATACTGAGTGTGCATTTGGGTACCACATCTCAAGAAAGACTGGAGCAAAGAGCAGGGATTTAGAAACTGCAAAAGACATGAAAAGAGGTTGGCCTAAAAAAAAGAAGAGAGAGGCTGTAGCAGACAGGTAGGAAAAAAAACCCCACACTTTCAAGAGGCTTACTAAACACAGCAACAAGTAATAGGCTTAAGGTGCAAAAACAGAAGATAGAGTTCAGAACTTAAGAACGTGTTATAAACAAATAACAGTAAATAAATAAGCAGAGGTGGCCATGAAATTTTCAATCTTGGAAGGCTTTAAGAAGAGGCTAGGCAAATATCTCCTGACACAGCGATGATGACCTCCTGAGTTTCTTCTGGCCCCGAGATACCATGATCCAGCCTATTCTCTGCCTGGAATCTTCTCAGGAGATAAGGATTAATAGGAAGCAGACTGAATAGGTGGTATAAATTACATATAAAACCATAATAATACCATGTCTCTAACCACGTCTTTAAGGTACTCAGGACAGAAGGCAGCAGGGAGGAGGGAGAGTGGATTGAGTGAACTGTTCTAGAGGAGAAAACTGAACCTTCAAGTGATAAACTGGTCACTGCTTCTCTAAATAACAAAACTCAGTTTGAATCTGTCGGCATAGCAACGCACCAAACTGTGTTTGATATCTTCTAACAAAATAATCTGCAGTAAAATCTAGAGCACTGGGTAGAAGGTAGGAGCGGAGTTCACTACTGGGAAGAAAGAATACAAAGGGAAAGACAAAAGTGAAGAACACAAAGAATGCTTTACTAACTGCTGCTCAAAGCTGCACAGCTTCTCTGCTCTGATAGCATGCTGTAACCCACACAGAAGGTAAAATGCATAAGGATAAGGCATTGCAAAGAAACACTCAAAGCTTAGCAGCTCGGATCGTTACTGTGGCACTTCCTGCAATCTGGTTGAAACTCAGTCGAGGTTTTTCCCATCATTTCATTTTTAAAAACAAAGAATTTGAAAAGAATTGGGTCTGCTCACTTGCTTGTACCAAACTTTAAAAATTACTGCTTTAAGACAAGCTTTATGAGGGTATTTCTAACTCAGGTTTGCTTTCTATCTATGACCCTGACCAAACTGTCCAGCAGCCAATAATCAATATACCAGACAAAATACTATAAACTCCAGAAGTTAACAAAAAACTCTCCCACATGGACATCTGCTATTGCTACTAGACCAGAATATATTTCTGTATATATTTAGCTCTAGCAGAAAAGAGCAAGATTGAGCAAGGTATCTTCTCACCTAGTAAAGAAAACACTGTGCTCCTGAACATAAGCTAAAATAAGCTTAATCAAGAAGGCTGCTGCTAAATAATCAGGGGTGACAGGGTCAGGTTCAAACAACTTCCAACAGCAAAAGCAGGAGTCATCTATTTTATTATGCTACTTGCATTCACATAGTAAGGGCATCATTAAGTGTAAGAGGGAATATTAATACTGCCTTGAATGCAAGATGAAAAATTTGAACATAGCATTTAAACTGTTCTTCCTTTTTTCAAGGATGATGTGTTGAGTCATTTAAATGAGAGGGAAAATATCCCCAGGAGCAGCAGATAAACACAGTAAGCCACATCAATGCTCTAAATGCTCTTTGCAATTCTGCAACCACTGAGAAGCACTAAAACTATGCCACATGCCACAACAGCCCACAATGCATCTGCACAAGCTTATTGGTGTTATGTCACCTACCTTAATGCATCCTCGAAAGTCATGCTTCCTAGCCAGCTCACTGCTACTACTTGATGCAAACATGTAGCCCTTTAGCAAGGCTCCCTAGTGAATCTGCTTGTGAAGTGCCAAAGAAATGTTTATAACCATTCTGCTGGGAGACTGGTTATAAACTCAAATATAAGCTGAAGGCATGGAAGGAAAATCAGGAAACTACCCATCAGAACTGAGAGTGGATGGGGTATGTGGAAAATGAGAAGAGGACCTTGGATAAACCTCAGTGTAGCATCATGGGTGAGACGCACTACCACTTCACTACACTAGGCGAACATTTCTGCATGGGAAGAGAGGAAGGGTGAAAGGAAAAATACAAGGAATAATAATAATCATATTAATTCAGTTTACCTCCTGTTGTTGATTTTAGGAATACTTCCGCTCTGTACTTGGAAACCACAGATGTTTCCCTTAAGTCATGATATCTGCAAAGTCTGAGGAGGAGTAAGAGAGCTTCAGTACTGCTAGCTATCTTCCAGAAACTGGAAGAAGGAGAGATCCTATTAACTCTTCTGCAAAACACTAAGTAGGAAAATATTTATTTCCCAAATGATGAACAATATGGTAACTTACAGATGCTTTCATTTCAACAAAGCTGACATACTACTCACAAAAAACATCTCTCTCTCACACACACACACTGATTTGTTCAGGGCCTTTAAAATGTGTCAGTGTAAAAAGACGTGTAATTGGATGATTGGTCATTCTGTGGGTGTGTAGCTAATATACATACATGTACAAGAAGTGTAGGAAGCAAGTCAGATGTATAAAGTTTCCTCACTTATTCATATTAGGAAATACAAATTTATTAACTGCTCAATATTCTGTTTCTCATGTTGAAAAAAGACACTAGACACCCCCCAAAGTATCAGTCATAGAGCAGGGACAGTAAAATCCCCTTCTACATATTATTTAACCAGACACAAGGAATCCTGTCCTAAGCTGGAACAGATATTTAAGTCCATAAAAGCACACAGCATTTTCACCTACACATAGGCATATTCATAAACTTTATCTAGGTTGAGATGTGAAACAGGCTTTCATTTATTTTGGCTTGAAAACTACTTACATTCAACATGATGTCAAAATAAAAAGAACTAGATGAAAAGAGTGATATGTAACAAGGATAAAAGGAAATAAAAAATTAGGAGAATAGTAAACACAGACATACACACACGTATTACCCACTTTGAAGGGAAAATGGAGGGGAAGGGTGAGACTTCCCAAAGAAGCTTTCAAACAAAGCCAGAAGGATAATTAGGAAGTTCATCAGTCAATAAAGTCAGCTACATACAGTTTCTGCTCATTAGTCAGAAGTTGCCATCTTGTCTTCCGAAAGGATGGCTTTAACTTTTCCATTTCACAGTGATCAATAAATGCACCAACTGGTTCATATCAGATTCCTCTGACAAACATGAACACCAGTCTAATCTGCAAATCATAACCTAGGACATTAGATATCAAACTTGATGAAATTCAAGTGGAACAGACAATCTTCCAGTTTTGTTTAGCTGCAAATACTTAAATGAAATATTTACTACCATGTCTGCAGAATAATTAGGAAGCTTTCTTCTCCATTCAGTAGTCAATGGACTGTTAAAATGAGAATAATGTGGCTTCCTCTAAGTGTTCCACCACCCTATTACTACAGCAGGGTGAGACTTCACGAACTCTAGGAGAGATATTTCCTGTCAGTCTTTAGTGTGCTTCAAAAAAAAACATTGACAACTTTCTCTGATGTGATAAACACAAGGGAATTTTGGGCAAGCAATATTCCAGCCTCCCTTCTTCCTTTCATCTACTGCTGCAAATCTCAGGCATTCTGTGGGACAACATTCATCATGGAGATAAAGATAAAAATGACATTGGGTGTAACCCCACATTTTTAAAAATAACAGGAAAACCTGCCTGTGGCCAGTTTATAGGAATGCCGGATACAATACATTTTGACATTTCACGGATCCTCCGCAACAATATAACTGGACACTTCCTGGTCTTCAACTGTTTTCAGCCCTCTCTAGTGCAACCAGGCTTACTAATTTTGATATGAATTGCAGCTGAAGAACTTCCCTCCTTTTGTCAATGTCTATTCAAAATTGCTCCAGATTCATTTGTAACCCACAGACAACTGCTGTGTGATCCTTGTTTCTTTTTGTCAGGATTACAAAAACACAATCAAAGCAGCAGCAATATTATAAGAATTTGAAGATATAGGTTCCATTAAGTCTTGCATGTACAAACATTTTCATTAATGAAAATAGGTTCTGGAACAATTCTACCTATTTTCACTCAATTGCTAGCTAATAGGATCTCTTGGTGAGTCGCTGTGTGTGTTCTAAGGTTTCTTTCTAAGGAAAAGATAATTTAATATTCTGAATTATCTTAGAGAAGCTCCCAGAACTGTCAGTAAGAGACACCTTCTCATAGTAGTGTCTGGCTTTTTGCAGTAGAGTGGTTTGAACAAGTGCCGTGAAAATCCCCATTTACTCCCATTATTCACCACCAATTTTATGGCCAATTTCAATGCCCTATTACAGCTCTCTAGTACTACCACAGTACAGATAATGTTCTTAGAAAGATGAGGACAGAGGGAAAGAGAAAATATTCAGCTTGTAAAGGTCACAAAGTGAGCAGAATAAGGGAATTCATGGAAGACTTATTGAAATGATTAAATAGTTATTATCCAGTCAGGTGTACTCTCAGCAAACATTTTACTAAGGCTTAATTTTAACAACCTTGATCAAGCTTAGCTAATCACAAGCTTTTTCGTATCTACAGATACTGAAAGAAGAGCTGACAAAAGTAAGCAGCATTTTTAAAGCACTTTTCAATATTGCTATTGTTTACATGATACTCTGCTAATTGCTTTATTCTTAGCTTGAATCCTATGCTCCAGAAGAAACTTTGAGGATAACTCACTAAAGAATAATTTGCAGTGTTTCAGTTTTGGATGTCTGCTATGTTTCTGTATATTCTTTGCTAGTAATGTACAAGATGGCAATACCATTATGAACCTGCTAGTGATCATTTCAACAGTTATGCTCTATGAAATGCTACTATCTATACACTTGTTTCAATAAATCTGGGTAATGGATACCCAGAGGGTGAAAACAGTTCCTGACCCTCTGGATGGTTAAAGACTCTCGGCAGTACAGTCTGAATATGCCATCTTTATTTTAGTCTCCTACAATGACTTAAGCAAAAAGGGATATATATGGTGATTTTGATTGGTTTTCTGGTTTGGTTTGGCTTGGGTTTTTTTGAAGAGAAGTCTCCCTTTTGTTATCATTGTTATCATTTGCTTTTAATGAAGAAACTGTAATTTTTATGCTTTAAAGGCAAAGACAATAATTTCTACCACTTCTGACAGGACCTATTTGGAATTCAGAACGACAAGGAAGGCAATTAACTGACATTTTTCTACATAATAATATAAGTTAGGGCTCTAAGGCTTTGACTACACTAGGGAAATTTAGTAGAGCTTCTCAACATTGCTGACCCTAGCTTGGCCAAGGCACTGATAGGAATATTCAAGGTCTAATGCAGACAAACTCACCAGCCTCAAAAATTGCTGTCAGCAATTAAGGCCTGGAACAGAACAGAACAGCATTCATAGGTATGAATATCCCTACACAAGTAATTTAAAAACTCATGGGTAAGACTCACTCCCACTTTGAAGGAAATTTTTAACAAGCCTACTGTTTCACCAAAAATATACCCAAATAATGTCACTATTCTTCCTTAATTCCTTTACTTTGCTAAAGCCTCCATTTCTTTAAACAATATTTTAACTTTCATTAGTCCACTCCTGAAATGTTTCTTAAAATTAAGAATCCTTTAAAATATTATTTTTGAATAAAACCAGGAAGTTGAATGCTTGAATTATTTTCTGAGAATGGAAGTTTTTTATCAGCATTACTGTAAATATATCCTAAAAGATACTTTATAATATGAATTCCTCACAAAACAAATCTGATTTTTTGGCGCCATCATCACACTTGCACAATATTTAAAAGCTACTCCTCCACCTGAGTGCTGCTGTTAAACTAAACTTTCTCTATTTAAAAAATAAATCATTAAAACATTGCTGGAAGGAATATGGTTACAAATGAGGATATTGGCAGAAATCCAATGTTATTGGGAAGGTAGGATATTCACACTAGTCCCGCTGCCAGTGGTGATTAATTAAAAGCCGCTAGATACCTGAAGCACTAACAATTCATTCAATATGATTCCCATTGCAGGAATGACCTGCTTTTTGCTGACAAGATAGTTATGTGGGGGAAAAGCAAAACAAAAACGGAAATGAAAATCATGATAGCAAAGCTCAAAGAGACAAAGATAGAAATGCTCATGTTTTATTTACAGTCCCAGCTTTTAGTCTCGTGGTTTGCCTATCAGGAGAGATGATTCCTGTCTCCAAAGTATAGCTAATCAAGAAATCCACAGAAATCAGATGGTAGAACTGCCGAGATCTGAGGCTAAAACCCTTGTGACTATGGAGTAACAGAGAGGTAATGGAAAAGCAAATGAATGCAGAGAATCTGGAAGATGGCAATGGAAAAGACTGAGGAATGATGAAAATGCCAAGTGGTGAGAGAAAAAACCCAATCTTCCAACCCTTCACAAGTTTATCTGTTGGTGTTACAGATTTTGCTCACAGCAGATGCTTCAATTTTCTTGCAAACAGTGCAGAATTTGGCAGCCATGAATGAAAGACATCTTGCCATAGCATGAAGGATTTAAAATTATTTGCAATCTTTACATTTGAATCCTAAATTATACAAGAGAGTACCCTCCACAAAGTCCAGTTCCTATAATATGCACAAGGAGAGATAAATCTTCCCCCTGTCAGTCACACATCCTGCTGACACCTGCTCTCCAGATGTTGGATGAGCATCATGTTGCATACGAAATAACTATCATATTGCCAGTTAACATATTTTCACATGCATAACACAAAATTAGATTTTGAGATCTTTCTACATAACTGGCAGAAATTTTGGATAAATAAGACACCATCTTTAGTGATGCAAGCCTATACAATCATCAGATTACACTGAAATCAAATGAATCAAGAAAAACAAAACACCTACAACACCCACCTTACAGTCAGTGTGCTAAGAAAAAGCTAATATGTGCCATAGGACCATGGTGATGAATTTTGTCTCCAACAATCTGTGAAGCTCTATAAAACCAGTTCGTATTTCTACTTTATATAAAACTGATAATACGAACCACAAGGAACAATGTAGGTATCAGGACATCCCACCGACCCCACCTTCCTAGCTGTTTGTAAAAATAAAATGCATCATCAGTGTTGTAACGTTTTTTTGCTCTTGGGTCAGTGAATCTGAGTTTCTAGCAATCAGGTTGAGAACACATACAGTTAAGCTACACAAAGATTCAAAATCCAAGTAATGAGCCCAGACAAAGATCACATTTGTAGGAGTCCATACTGCTTTTTATACATACCCCTAAACAAAGTATCTTATTTTCAGATGTTTAACTAAACTAAAAAATAAAATCAAAACAAATCAAAATAGGACTCTTCAGTCAGTGAGGTGAGCCACTAAAAAAGGCTTATTAGTCAGAACCAAACCCAGGTTATGTGAATTAAACATTTTTAACTTACTTTGTTATGTACTGCTTTGTCAATTACATATTAATTGAGTTAACATAATATAATCTTATCTTCTTTCTGCGAATCTTTGGAAATAACCTGAATAGGCCCTCAAACATCAGGCAAAGGGAGCAAAGGGTAAGTTCAATTGTACCTAACATGTTCTTAAATCTAAAGAAATGAGTTTAGAACAGCACACTGGTAAAGAGTTCGCAGCTTTGCATTTACTCCACTTCTGTAGGTAAGCATATTTCTAGCACAATAATATGATTGCTACTCTACTTTAAAAGCACATTTTACCTTGATTCAAATTTTCACTGATGGAGGCAAGATAAAAATGCTTTAATTTGAGTAGCAAAATAAATTTTGGATCAAACTTATTCAGAGTAAGTCACTTGTATTCCAACAAAGACGAGCTCAAATTGTAGACAAGGGTTCCTAAGCATTTAATGCTTATTAATCAGATTTTCTCAAGGCAAGTTGTTTCTCAACATAGTACCAGTGTGAAATATTAGGTAAACTTTTACCTCACACAAATTGAGAACCTCATGTAACGCCAAACCAGAAGTAAATAAATTATTTACCTGAACTATTTTGAACTATATCACTACTAGTTTAATATCTGTCATGTGATATTCATTTAGCAAAAACCTTAATGTCCTTCCCTTTAGAGAATACCAGCCTCAGATACCTACCTGACACTAGCTGCATAAGAATTTCAGAGAGGAAGGTCTTGCTAAAACCCCTTCAGCATATGTGCACTGATCCCACAGGACTACAGCACGCTCCTTCTCCCTGAGCCTTCTCTTTGACAGGGAGAAAGGATGACATGAGGATTCACCCACCCTGGTGCTTTGCTTGTCCTTCTCAGCATCCTGCATTATATGTCTTGGGACCATCCTGAACTGACAGCTTGAAGACTTCAAGTCTGAGGCCAAGACCCTGCCCTCCCTGCCCTAAAACAATTGGTACGCGGCACTTGAGGGAAAAACGCAATGGCCTTTTTGTTAAGGCACTTGGTGGACTAAGGAAAACTCCATTAAATTCCTGGCTTCCAACGGATCTTTTTCACCACCCTGGACAACCATCTATGCCTTGGTACAAAACCTCCTGCCCCACACAAAACTGTTTTGAGACTGCATGTGTTAATGTTTGACAGATGCTATGCTAAGGCTCCACTTCCATAAGTACACAGTGCGGGAAGCAGGTCAGAGCTCACGATGATGTTTGAGACAAGAGTTATATATCATGCTGATGAACTGCAGTTTCTATCTTCTTTCACATCATCTTTTATACCTTGTGCAATCAGTTCATGTGTTCAGTATTTCTATTACTAGTATTACATGTCTATTTGCACAAAATTTGTCCCTGACATCATGGAAAATAAAGCTATCACAGTTTTATTGACTGAGCACACATCTACATAAGTCTTCCACTACTATTATGCCATACAGGTTGAGGAATTGACAGGTTTAACTAAGTGGAAATGGAGAAATACAGAAAAAGAAAACAGGAAAAGAAAATGACTCAACTAAACCTGCAGCTCTGCAGATTTCTAGATATCCTATAATCTTTAAAGTTCGTATGACAGAACCAAGCCCTAAGGCTATCACTTCAGTATTTTCACTTGAACATAATCCTTAGCAGAATGCATTCAACAAACTGGAGCTATGTGTATCATGTTCAAAAACTGCAGATGAGGCTCTCAGTAATACGTTTTAGGGGTGGACTTAGCAGGGCTGGGGTAATGGCTGGACTTGATCTTAAAGGTCTTTTCCAATCTAGCTGGTTCTATTGCAGGAAAAAAAATCCACCTTCTTTTTGACAAGGCAACACAAAACTTTAGTTGGTATACAGAAAAGCACCCCAAGCAATGATTAATGAGCATTTGCCTAATTAAATGGCTTCCAGTGGTAGAATGAGGCCTCCTTGCCTAATTAGCAAATATTAATCTGCTTTAATTAATCAACTGTAAGAAAAATGATTCTATAAAATAATGGCTTAGAAAAATTAAACTAAATACTACTCGCAGACTGTACAAAAGATTTTTTGGTAATCATATGCTGCTGACAAGTCATCAGCTTTAACAAGGTAGAGAGAAAGAAGAACTGACCTCCCGAGGACAGATGATTCTCTTGGGACGTGGTGCCTCTTGTTGCAACTGATACACTGTCAAACACAAAAATGTACAGATCATTAGAAGACCACAACACACATAAACTTTTATTCAGATCAGCCTTTTTAGCCAGAGGCTGCAAAGGAAAATGCAAATGTAAAGAAAAGGACAGAAAATGGAGGGATTTCAGTGTAGCTAAGTCATTTACATGAAAATTGGTTGTTGACCTGAACAGTAACTGAACTGATTGCTAGTTTAAATTTAGAAATGTTACCTCCTTTTTTACTTGTCGTTACGTCTCTATAACAGGGAAGAACAGCTAGAAAGATTTTTTAGGTGTATCTCAGGATAACCCCTTACTTTTGGATATATCATGCTGTAACAACTCAAGAACAGACAGCATACCAGTTAACACCAGTATTTTTTGGATAGGCCATGAAAAAAGTTCAGCATGCTTGAAAGGGTTCACCACAGTTTCATAATTTATTTCAAGATCTGCTGGCAATTACTGACTGCAAGCAAACATTCCTTTCAAAGCATTTATGCCCTATTCAAATGGCCCTGGATCAATTTTGCAAATCTTCTGAGGGCTGGAAGAGAGAGACCTGAGGCGAGGGGTAGTCGCTGAATCCTGGCCCCTAGCCTCTTCACTGCATGTATTTAACGAGATCCTCTCCTTCCTTTCCACTCCAGAGCCATGAGAAGAAGCTGACACGCAATGACAGTAATCAATTCCAGCGCAGACAGACTGTCTCTCTGTAACTCCAGGAAAAATCCCAGAGGTTTGGCTTGCCTCCCTCGAGAAAGGCCTTCTGTACACTGACCTTCTTTATTTGGAAAGATCATGTCGTGCCTATGAATTCTTTTAAAAGACCAAGTTTCTAGGATAGGGCTCTTCACAAGGCTTGTGAAGCTCACAATTATGCCCTGAAAGGTGGTAGATTATG
This sequence comes from Psilopsiagon aymara, assembly GCA_024733675.1. Lineage (NCBI taxonomy): Eukaryota > Metazoa > Chordata > Aves > Psittaciformes > Psittacidae > Psilopsiagon > Psilopsiagon aymara. The sequence continues at coordinate 35,535 of JANRGW010009529.1, read as the reverse complement.
GCAGGAATATAAATGCCTGTAGGTTTTACAAACACAAAAGCCCTGTTGCATAAAGTGAATTGAAATGATGTGTTACTTTTCAACACCTTCTCCCACCTTCTGCACCCTCTATTTAAATGGGGCACTGAGCAGTGAAATCTGAAAAGTGAAGTCCTCAGCTTGCTCCCAGGTTTGTCACTGAGGGGATGTGAAAGCTCTGGGGAGCTTCTGTTCTCTGCTAATGAAAAAGTAGAAAAACCCATAATCTCCCTTTTTCCCAACCCACCCTTCATCTCTGGTTCTTCAGAGGGACAAAGAAAGAGAGTTCTTGGTTTCTTATATTCCCTATCAGTTTAATGCATATGGATGTGATCCAGTTCTGAATTCATACTAAGGTTTTGGATTTAATCTGCAACGTTAGTCACTGCCAGATCTCCCACTACTTCTCCTGATAACTTGTGGTCTTTCTTTCCTCTTACGATTCGATGACTAAGATTCAAAACCTTCCTTCTCCTCTCCTGTGATCAAATGACTTGTGTTGCAAAGGAGTTGCCAAGAAAAGCGGGATTTTTTTGCTTCAAAAAATCACAGATTGCTTTTTAAAACTGATTATTCTGGAGTCCAATGTTATGATTTTAGAGTCCAACTCTGAATGCCTGAAATCAGCATCACCGCTAATTCAGAAGGTTATTGATGCTTAATACTAAACATATCCAAGTGGAAAATAGTAACTTTTTTCTCCCCCCATACATTTCCAGTAGACAGAAGGAACTGTAAGGATTCAAAATATTGCAGTAATATTATTGCTTCTCATTTAAAGTAAGATCCATTTCCCCAATTTATTTATTTAAATTGTAATTAAAAATCATACTTCATAAAAATCCTATTTTTCAATAATCAAACCTGTTAAATATTAACTGACATAGCAAATTAAGCTAGTAGAGTTGTCTCTAAGATAACCTTGATAGCTTGATGCAAAACAAGTTGGTCTGAAGATCATATTGTAATATGCTACATTTGGAAGAAATGAGAAGAGCAGAGCTCTCTGAAATGACCAAAAGGATCTTTGAAGCTGATAGCACTGGGGAAGCAAGGGTGGAAAGAAGAGTCAGCATTTCATAAAACAAAGGAAGGAATGACTAATAGGAAAGGGCAGATATATGAAAGACTTGAAAGCAAACACAAAAACCTGAATGCTGATAGGATGCAGTGGGATGAATCAGTGCAGGGATTCATGATGAATGCAAGGAAGACAAATCATCTTAACAACTGTATGTTGAACAGACTGGGAAAGGTCGCTGTCGTTCTCAAAGAGGCATAGGTAATTAATCTGCACAATAATCTGAATGAGAAAGCTATCTGATTTAGAAATACATCAGAGAAAAATGTAGTAAGATTATTACTATACAAATAAATAATAGTAATAATAAATTATATGCGATTCTAAATGTGCAGGATAAGAAAATGTCCCGAAGTAACAAGCATGATTGAGGTTCTGAATGGTGGTAATCACAGAAAACATCATGAATGGAAAATGTTTCCCTGAGAAAGATGAAGAATTCAGATTTGGCCATGTTAGCTTTAAACTGAAAGACATTAAACTGACAGAAAGACAACCCAGTGAAACTACTGGAGAGAGATTCAGAACCATTAGACAGAGGGAGAGAAGACAGATTGGGAGCAGGAAGAAATGACTGGGAACCACCAGTAGCTTTGTGGTAAGGGATGCCAAGTTCAAGGAGACAAACAACAGAGAAGAGACATGGCATACAGTGGCCAAGGATAGCCAGAAAAGGCACACAGCAAGGCAAAGGTGGTGGAGATAAAACACAGTGAAAATGCAGTTAAGAGAAAAACTAGGAAAAGGCAGTACCTTACAACAGACAAAGGTATTAAGGAGCAAAGCAAATGTGACCCTGCAAAAAGCTGTGCTCTTCTCTAGAAAGGTTCTCTCCTGTTTCTGCTTCAAATAACTGCTATATGAAAGCCTGCTAATGGGCTATGAATACAAGTGCAATATTACGGCTAAGGTGACTTGAGAAAAATGTGCCCTACAGCTAAGTTCCAATGAGCATAGATACTTCATTAAGTGACCTCATTTTCAGAACTGCTGAACATCCTGCAGCTCTGCCTGATTTCATTATACACTTTAGCCAAAGTGCTGGGCACTGGCTGACATCGGTGAGACCCCAGAAGGGTCCAGGGAATAGCCAGAAGTTCAAAAAGCCTGGGCTCATCACTTACTTGCTCAAATGACAAGCAAGCCTTGCCTTCCTGGCTCCCTCCTTCCACTCCTGAAAACCTTGAACCAGAATCCAACGTATAAAGGTATGGTTAACTGAAATAATAAAAACCCCACACTTATTTAGGACAGTGGTAAGCAGTAATCAATATTTGACCCAGTCTATTCCAGTATTTAGAGCTGACAGGCAGGTTAGAGACAGACCCACTCTGATCATAAAAAATATGACGTTTAAACATAAAGATAAATTATTATTTTAGCCCTGAGAAAATTAACCTTATAAAAAGTCAACTTCATGCAAAAAGAAACATGTATAATTATTGCTTAAGAGAACAGCAACAGTCTGCAGTAGCTTTTTGTCCAGCATCAGATGCAAATGAAATGTGTGGTAATGCTACACAATGAATAGACCAAAATGCAGCAATATGCTGCAATAGAAAACCACAGTTGTTCTTAATTGGCCCTTTAACATCTTTATCAGTTTCATAATTCAGGTAGTTTGCCAGAATCCACAGTATCATAATCACCTGGGAACTTAGAAAGTTAACAGAACTTCAATTTATTTTTTTAATTTCTAGGGGAACATTTATTCGAGATGTAAAGTAACCAGCTAGAATATATATCTCTTGTTCCCACGGGAGGATGGCTCTTGTCTCATGGGATGAATAAAGGAAATTCTACAATCAGTTTTAGAAAGAACTCTCTAATTCTGAAATCTGCTCTAAGCCATGAATGGATGATGCGCAAAAATGAACATTTACTCCTTTTCTGCCAGGGAAGAAGGCTATTACCACCAATTTCTTCCTACTTTTCCCATTCTGCAGTGTGTCAGGCTTTCTCCATTAACTCACCTATGACTAGTGTTCAGTGATGCTCCAGTGGAGAGGAAAAATTCCTATCATCACTTTAATAAAGCAGCAAAGAAACATACTGCCTTCTCTCTGAGAACAATTCACGGAGTTCCCTAGTTTTTTCTTCTCATCCTCACCTCAGGCATTTATCCATGCGCTGAGCTTGAACAATATGAGCTGTCCTATTTCTGCTGGATTACTCACATGCTTAATTAGGAACTTAAGTGCCTGGCTGAAATACAGCTTTAATTTCTAGCAAAACTGAGTTTCAGACACTGTGCCTATTATTTGGTGAAAGGCAGAAGGCAGAGAAGCTTTGTGAAGAGCTGAAGCATGGCATCAGCTGATGCTCTGTGCCTTGCCATGTTGCTTCACACCAGCGAACTGATCTTAAATAATCCAAATAAACATTGAAGTGGCATTGACATATGATTTGCTTAGCACATGCCAATCTCAACAGTGGTAAAAGCAGAAAAAGAGTGGTTTTACATCTCTTCAAAACCCAAGCACGTATATGCTGCAGCTGGAAGTCAAAATGATTGCCTGCTCATCACATGAAGTAGGTAAGATCTTTGGTTCTGTTCTAAGAGAGCAGCACAGCACTGGAACAGGTTACCCACAAAGGTGGCAGAGGCTCCACCCCTGAAGGTTTTCAGGACTCAGCTAGATAAAGCCACGCTTGTTCTGCTCCAGAGCTGACAGCAGTCGTGCTTTGAGTGGGAAGGTAGATCAGCTCACCCCGGAAATCCTTAACACCCCACATGTCTGTGATTCTTATCTTCCTTTTTTTCATACATTAGTGATGGCTAATGGGCAAAATGCCATTTCATGCAATATTCCTAACACACAGCAGAGTACAAAAATAAATCTGTTATTGGGTATTTATTTGTTGATCTGTCACTCAGGTATAAATGCAATTAAATCCACTACCTAGAGACTGCTGGCTGCTAGTACCTTTCCAGATTTCTTTCCCAATTCCCTTCCTGGTAATACAAAATCATTCTTGACATTTCTTTCGTTCTCTGTGTCCCAGGGCTATCAGAAAAAGTCTGAAAAACCTTGTAATCTGTGAAACCTATGCACCTTCTAACAATTCTTCACAAGCAAGTGAGGATCTTCTGAATTAGAAGTGTCCATCTTTTCCAAATACAGCTGAAACAAGCTTGCACATTATGCTAAAGGGTAAGCCTTGGATTCTGAAAGCTGTTCCACTTTGATTGGCATTTGCCCATGGGTATGTGCAACACTTTAGTTGAATATTTTTGCCTGCATAAGCAGGAAAATCTGCCTTTGTTGAGAAGCTAGAAGGACTGAAGCCTTGATTGTGATGTCAATACAAAGCAACATGATGCACCTAAATTTATTCAGGACTTAAAAAAGAAATCAAAACGATATGCAAAGTGTCTGACTAGTAGGTTAGCAAACTTTTGAAGTTACTACCTAAAATACACTGAAAATAACTGTTAAATAGGCAGTAAACACAAGCTGCTAAGAGTGAAATACATTAAAACTGTGATGGGAGAGGACAGTTAGATTACACCATAGACTAATGCTATAGTTGGACGTAACCTCTATAGTTAATTTACCAAATTGGTATTTTTCTAGGAGTGTAAAGAAGCATACGTTACCTAACACTGCAATGAAAAACGTATGTCTGTGGCTCAGTCTCAGCAGTAAACCTCTGTAACCTTAAACTATTTTCTGCATTTTGGAGCTGCTTACATTTTTCCAAGGTCATTCATGCACGGGGTTCAGATGCTGAAGCAAACATTTTCATTACCACAATATTGGCATCCTACATATATCTGAACAGGAAATTATATATGCATATTCTATTAGTTCATTCTGAGGTTTTTTTTTTTTTAGTTTTAAAAAAGTCTTCTTGGTCTAGTTTTCTTGGTCTACAGGCAAAAGTAACCAACTTTTTCACTGCATACCAGTGGTCTGTGTGGCAGCAGTGGAGCAACTAAGAGAAGGTGAGTAAAGGCATGTGCTATTCCCTGACTTTTTAACAAAAGCTTCCTTCAAAAAAGGAAACATCTGCCATTTCAGATCCTGGTCCCAGCACAGTCAATGGGAGCTTTTCTACTGATTTTGAGTAAGCCAGATTTCTTTCCTAAAAAAAACCTGCTCAAGTGCCTGCTTCTTTGCAAGTACCCAGCAAAGTACCCTGGAATGGTCCAACTGAAATCAGTACACTTTTGCTGACTTTGGTCTTACACATTCCAAATATTGCAATAACAACAACAACAAAAAGCCTCTAGAAAACAGTGTTCTGAGAAGCAATTTTTATAATTTAATGGAATAATCAAATATTGGTTGAAAAAATCCCAGTCCATTTTAAGGCAGAATATCATTCTTGGGTAACAGAGGTTATGTCTTTGAAGTCAGCATGGTTGTTTAATGTGCATACAAGTGAAGTCAACAAGTTTATTCCAGTCTAAAATTATACATGTACATGCATGTAACTACTGTGATCCTTGTCTTTTATGTAGTTCCATTTTGGTAATGGCACTGTACTGAATTTGAAGTTGCCACAATAAAAAAGATGAATCTTGCTTAAGATAGTTCAATATCTGAAAACAGCAGCCACTACCACCACCCCCAAACCAAGAAACTCAAACCCCAAAGGTACCATTTCGTTAAATTTCCAGTAAGGTTTTAAAGTGAAATGATCAAATTTAAAGGCCATCTTTAGTAAGGGTTTTAAAAGCCTATGTTTTGCTTTAGATCTATGCAACTTTATTAGAAAATACATTTGGAACAAAGCAAAAAAGAGCATAAAATATACACTTCTGCACTGCACTTTATGTAAATCATTTTTCTAAAAGCAGACAGGAAGGTTCAAAGAACTGATAGTGGTGTCTCTAACTTCTAAACCAACACTTCAAAAATTGGCCTCTATTGCTAAGGAAAAAACATTATTATCTTAGAGCAATCTGGTGACCCATGTAAATAGGCAAGTATACTCAAGCCTGACCTTTAGTAAACACATGAAGAATTAACCTCTACCTCTGGAATCCTTCCTGAAAATCTCAGCAGAGAAACCATGAAACCCAGGATTTGAACACTTGTAAGGCAACCCAGACAGTCTGGCACTCATAATCCTGTTGTACTCGCTCCACAGAGAATCAGAAAAGCTCAGGTTTTGCTGCTGTCTCATACAGTAACTTCTACAACCACCTAGTACATTTATGTCTTTTTTTTTCTAAACAAAGAAAGGGAAAAGACCTAACAGTGACACCTTGGTAAGGTACTAAGGTTATTAAAAATTCTTGTATACTCACAGTATGATTTCCATATTGGAGGCTGGTACTCTTCAGCATCTAAAATAGAAGTAAAAAGAGGGATAGAAATCAGTCAATTGGCCACTGGGTCTACATGTCAGCATGCATTTTTCTGCTGAGAGACCTCAGCTTGTCAGCAAAATTCACATTTCTTTCCCAAGAGACATGCTAGCTCATTTACAGTACCATTTCCTACGTGAGAGAAGAATATAATCTTCAACCACTTGCAGATGCAATATGCTTTTTCAAAATTATTCAAATGCAACAGGAATTAATTTCTTACCAATTTGCATACAGTTTCATGACTCACCAGTATTCTTAAAATAATTAGCTAGACTAGTAACTACATCATTTATTTACTTTTCTTGGCACAATAAACCAACAAATCACTACTGCTTTTCAATTGGGCTTCTAACCCCGCTGTTAAGATTTTAGAATGAGAAGCAATGAATAACATATGCTTTAGCTAAAAAGATGCACAGCTCAGGCTGGACTCCAATGCACAGACCCAACAATTCCCATAAACAAGATTCAATTACACTTCTTGAACCCACTGGAATATGTAATTGGTATATTTTCCAGAAACTGAATCAGCAAAAATAATAATAAAAAAGCTATAAAAGACTGCAAAACCTGCAACTGGAAAAAGACAATTAATGCCCTTATCAACTGAAGTGGCACGAAAAGAGTTGGTGTCTTCTGTTATCATAAGAATTCTATGATGCTCATGGGCAATTTTTTGGCAGAGGGAATAGAGCTTCTGAGTTTAAAAGAAGCCTCAGCTAACTCCCCCTTTCCCCAAGTTAAAAGCCCAGCAAGCAAAGGAGTCTCCAGGCTGGGAAGCAGACATGCTCAGCTGGAGGGCATGGTGAGTGTATGAACCTGCTTCACAGGGAGGTTTTTCCAGCTCTCTACAACAAAGGCTGTTGCTTCAACTTCCAGAAATCCCAGTGGAGGCCAAGCTTGAGCAGCAGGAGTTAAGTTAGTTACCATACACCAGCCACAAAGGGTGGGGTACTGGGTACTAGTTTGGCTCTGAGCTATCATGTTGCCAAACACTTTGAAGAGTCATTTACAGGGGTTATGTCATTAACCTCCTAATACTGTTCAAGTTAATTAAGGTGTTTGGTATTTACTGAACTTCTACTTAAGTTATGCTAATGTAATTCAATTATAGTTGCATGGTTCATGCTCCTCATCTATTTATATACACACAACCACTTTAAATATATCCCTGCAAAAGTTTGTTTACTATGAATGTTAATCAGTAACTACCATCTACCGCTTTTAACTCAATAGTTTTAAAGGAGGGTGGTCACAGTTACTGCCTAGAATAATACCCTGTGACTTTGCAAATATGTTCATTGGGAAACCCATTCAATTCCAGTTTTAACTGTATCCACTTCACAACTTTGGCAAAATTCAAAGCACGCCCAGACTGATAGAGTTGTACTGTACTGTGTCAATCCAAGAGTAATTAGCTTGAAAGTTCATTCTACAGAAGGATTATTTTAAATTATATGAAGCTATTCATGAGACCAGTGAAATTTATTCATGCAAAAGCTGACTAATTTTTTCTCCTCTCACATTATAATGGTAATAACATTACTTTTTTTCTCCCTATACATCTGTTGCTCCACATATATTTACCGTAACATCATAATATTGTGTATTAAATTCCTCTGTCACACTTCTGCAAGAGAATTTCTGGATTTGCTTGTTCACAACATATTTTTCCAGTAAGAGAAACATTGATAGAATTCAAATATCCAATTATCTACACTCGTGACTTCAGAAAAGGAAATAATGGCAGGAGAAGCAATGAAAACCCAACAGGTATCAGTTGTTGCTTCAGTCTTCCAAATTATTTAGAAACAGCACAGTAAATTGAACAGTGAAAGCTGATCTACAAGTGGCCATAAAGTGCTTCATTAACTTGAGACAGACTGGTAGTGTGGAAACACTGCAGCCTAGGGGGAGAACAATCATCCAGGAAATAGTAATAATACAAAACCCCCAATGACTATGTTAAATCTGTCACGGTTATGAATCTGTCAGCCCAGGAAAGAGCAGACAGAACAATTCCTCAATAGTTAAAATCATTCTTAAGGGCAGCACACTTACAGGAAAAGCATAGGTCACTGGCTCCACATTCACCCTCAACCTCCTCTGCAATCCCTTCATCTGGTAACATGTCCCTAAATCACAGGGAACAAAACCCCATAGAGGTAATAGTATTAACGCTGTTTATTGTCAAGCTATCATGCATGTCATTTGATTGCATCTATTTGTAGGGTAATAAGGAACCATTAGTTTAAGTACAACCTAGAGACAGAGGGTATGCTTAAGGATCAGGGAGATGTTTAATGGAGCCCTGATACAGACCTCTTGCTCCTGGAGGCCAACAGGCCTGTCTACACATGGGACACATACAGTCAAAGATGCCATTCTGCATGGCTGTTGGCATGGAAATTAGCCTCAGGACAGGAATTACCATGTCTGAGTCACCACAGAAATACATTGACTCTCCTCCTTGAATGATGCAATCTTAAGACTCCCTAACTAGACTAGATTAGGCTAACCTTCTGCCCTTCTTCAATCAGAGGTCACATAAGACAAATCCTACTTTAGCAGACTGGTTTACTATTATTTGCCCTTTTCTGAGACTTCTGTTCTGCTTCTTTTTTTATTAGTCCTCTCTTATTATAAGGTAGCTCTACTCATTAAATCACACTCCACTCTCCATTGCAAGGTTTAATACAGCAGGTTCACAGAAGTTGCCAGTAATAGCTTGGGTGGTTGGATCAGTTACTACGTGACACCTGAACTCCCACAGCTTCTGCCTTCAGTCCTGCACATGGCAATGGTCTCAGACCTCAGTTTGGAGGCCACTTAGCAAAAATCAATCAATTAATCAATTAACCAATGAATCAGTCAGAAACGGCAAAAATGACAAACACCCACATTTGATCTCTCATTAAATGATATTCCTAGTATGAACTTTGATATCACAACTGTGATTGGCAGCATGGGAAAAAGGGTTCACTGAAGTACTCTCAGGTGATAAGACAGGGTTTCTTCAATTGCTGTTTTCTTGAAGGGTTCACGCTTTTGCCAGTGACTTCCCGTCTAAATTCAGAAACTGAGACAGCTGAGGTTGAAAGCAGTTGTCAAAGGAGAAATTCAGAGCACAAAATGAGTATCAGTTCTGAAAAAATCAACAAAATGTCCAAAAGCCATCTATGATACACCCTTCTGAGTCTAGAGAGACCCACTGTGAAAGAATTACAGAATGTCTAGTTTAGGTCTTCTATATTATTTTGATTCTTACCAATACTGTATCAGAAATTACCTTAGAAAATGAAGTACTCACTGGAAAGACAAGAACTGGCAAAAACTCATGAGACGACTTCCACAAATAATAGTACATGTGATCCTGCTAATTGAAAGCTTTGAAATACACAAGTCGAGAAGGTTCATATTTATTAGACAAAAAAAAAGTAACTAGAAATTAGTTGTGTGCTCAACAAAAAGGCACAAGGAATGGTGAATTCTGACTCTCGGGTGATATTACAGCTAACAGAAGGTTTCTCGCTGCATGCATAATTGACATGAAAAGATACTGGAGAAAAATGTCAAGCCAACTGGAACTGGAAAGTGGGAGTAAGGAAAAGCAGTTAGCTCTTCACTTTATTTGTTTTACTCTTCACAGAGTAGAGAGGATGAAAAGCACTTTAGGAATAAAATATTTTCATGAAGCCGATGGAGCACAGTACAGCTGAATAGGTGTAAAAAGACTGCAGTAAAGAGAGTACTGAAAAGCTGGCAAAGCTTTAAGCATCCAGATAAAAAGTAAAACTACACAAGATAGTTTTTTTCAAAAAACATGAAGACAGCATTTCTGTAAATAATGGATGGTAAATGGTTAATACCCTACTCAGAGAAATTCTTAAGCAATTTCTGAGAAATAGACTTGCATTAATTATATAGTAAGTGAAGTTATCCATGGACTTCAAACCTTGTTTTTCACTGTGGCTGGCACTGTACCAAAGTGACACCTTTCTGGATGTAGTTGCGAAAGACATTGGAATGACTGAATTGCTTTTTACTACTTCCTTGTACTTTGTGAAGATGATGGTGCAATGCCAATGCTTATTGTTCTGACAGCACTGACCTAGCTAAAGCAGGCCTAGTAAGATATCAACCAAGCTAAAACTTTGGCTCTTCTCACTACCAAGACTGCTAAGAGGAAAAAAGAAACTCTGTTTTACAGGAAGGATCACAAATTATGTCACATGAATCAAATATTTCTGACTTATAAATGGAATTTCTGATTATAAGTGGAACAGTAACAAATACACATACTGTACCTATTTGCCATGCCCAGTTATAGATATTCTAAGAAGCAGGCGCAGCTACAGGTTGGGCAGAGAAGAGATTCAGAGCAGCTCTGTGGAGGAGGACTTGGGGGTGTTGGTTGATGAAAAAATGAACATGAGCCGGCTTCAGTGTGTGCTTGCGGCCCAGAAAGCCAACCGTATCCTGGGCTGCATCAAAAGAAGTGTGACCAGCAGGTCGAGGGAGGTGATCCTGCCCCTCT
>JANRGW010009529.1:0-24476 GCA_024733675.1 Psilopsiagon aymara | reverse complement strand
GGTTGGACAGAGCCTTGGGTGATATGGTTTAGTGTGAGGTGTCCCTGCCCATGGCAGGGGGGTTGGAACTAGATGATATCAAGGTCCTTTCCAACCCTAACTATTCTATGATTCTATTAGTGATTTCTGTTCTAGTAGAGAGATATGCGGACTAGTAGCAGGACAGCTACCAAAGAGGGACCACCATTCTTCATAGCCACTTTCTTCAGAGCCAATTTCTTCATAGCCACTGTGAAAGAGGAAAATATTTTTTGGGGGGGTTTGCATTTGTTCTTTCTACAGGATTCTAAAATCTATTCCGCAGTTCACCTTAGAAGAACTGCCACAGTTTGGATGTTTTGCCACCATTGTTTGAAGTTCAGACTTCCTTTCCAGTAACAACTAATTTTAAAACTATGACCTACATGTGCAAGAAAAGACACTTGTGTGTGAGGAAGAGCCAATTGGCTTACTGGCAGTGTGCAGATAAATAATACACCGGATGAACAAGCTTAGTTACTAATTTTTTTATCTTCTATTGTTATTTTCAGGACTAAGACTAATTATTATTCATATTTGAATGCATTTTGTATATTTCCTTTAAAGATATTTTTCACAGTTTTACTATATACACTTTCATGTTTATAGCTTTGCTTCCAAAATATTTAAGTATATTAATTCCTTTTTTTATTGTTTTATAAATAATTACATATATAACAATAACTGTTGAGTAAAAGGATTGAAAGATGAAGTGTCTGTACTCTTTAGGCATATATATAATATTCCTGTATTTTTCTTCATACAGCTAGAATTACAGTATACAATTGACTATAACGGAAACAGACATCACAGAATCACAGAACGGCTGAGGTTGAAAGGCACCTCTGAAAGTTACCTGGTCCAGCCCCCCTGCTCAAGCAGGGTCGCCTACAGCAGCCTACCCAGGACTGTGTCCAAATGGCTTTTGAGTATCTCCAAGGACAAAGACTCCACAACCTCTCAGGGCAACCTGGGCCACTGCTCAGTCACCCTCAAAGCAAAGAAGTGTTTCCTGATGTTCAGACAGAGCCTCCTGTGTTTCATGTTTGTGCCCATTGCCATTGGCCATGTCACTGGGCACAGCACAGCTCGGTCCTCTTTGCATCTTCTCTTCAGGTATTTATACACTTTCATAAGACTTCCCTGAGCCTTCTCATCCCAAAGCTGGACAGTCCCAGCTCTCTCAGCCTTTCTTCTTAGGAGAGATGCTTCAATTCCTGCATCACCTTAGTGGCCCTTCGTAGGACTCTCTCCAGCATGTCCATACCTCTTGTACTGAGGAGCCCTGAAGGGGACACAGAACTCCAGGTATGGCCTCACCAGTGCTGAGTAGAGGGTAAGGATCACCTCCCTCATCCTGCTGGCAACACTCCTAATGCAGTCTAAGATGTCATCATCCTTCTTTGAGGGAAGGGCACACTGCTGGCTCATCTGCAGCTTGGTGTATACCAGGACCCCCAGGTCCTTTTCTGACAAGCCATTTTCTAGCTGGGTGGTCCTCAGCATATATTAGTGTATGGAGATTAGAGTGAAAGAGTAATAACGTGGCTTCTTTGATAAGGTCAGTTCTACTTCAACACATTAAATATCACTGCATTATTTAATTTCCACTCTGTACTTAAGACTTACCAATTATGGAAGCTCACTTTCATCTTATCTGAAACCCTAATGGCTAATCTTGTGGATGGAGAAGGGCTACTTGCATTTATTTTGCCCTGTCACCGATTAATACATATGCATACACAGCTATCTCATGTTGCAGTCATTTTGCAAACTGTTTGAAATAGTCACTTTTTCTAGGTTTCACTGTCACTTGGTATATATGTTTGGGTGTTATGATTACTACCACTACACAAAGTAACTGTCCTTGCAGGCACATCTGACTACACTTTGAGAAAGAACACTTATTTTTTAAGTTGCAAATAATCAAACTCTCAGATGAGCACCTCTCTCTAACTCCTGAAAAGTCACTGCTCCTTTGAAGAGCAAAATTAATTCTCTTGCAGAAAATAATTAGCAATGAAGCTGTTGAAACATTTCAGTGTGTCAAAAGCTCTGTTTAATGTTTCATTCAGAGAGCAGAGTTGCCCTTGGAGGAGCCTGTAGTTGCCAGCTCTATTGCTGAACTTTCTCATCATCAGTATAGGGACAGCTAAAATATGGAAAGAGAATTCAGCTCTTGTTTTAATGAGACACTTCAACTTTCAGCATAAGGCACAGAAACGAAATGATCAAGTTGTTTATTTGCAACACAGTTTATAATTGGCGTATTAATTCAGATGATAGGTGCTTCCCACTATGCTATTCTCTTCTTTAAGAAAAAAAAAACAACCCTGCAATATTGTGTAATTTAAAATGTCAAAAAATGTTCACAAAAAGGTTGGAGTTCTCTCTTGCACAGCAATTAGACTGAAACAGTAAGCTTTTAATAACCACAATATAAATTGACAGCTACTTTCTATCTTTTGCTTTTGCCTACCATAAACTTTCTATTAGAAGCCACTGCTGTAAAGGTAGCTCATTTAGTCTGTTCCACAAATCAGTCTTTCTAAATTACACTCTCTCCTGCTTTTGCTCCAGATTTCAAAACACTATCTTTCCACTAATAGGCAGGTGGCCAGTCCACGCATACCGTCTATTTACTACAGTGCGGATGAAAGACCATGCAAATAGGTATATCTAATAATTTAAAAGAATTACCAAGTAACAAATAAAATACGTCTCTGAATAAGTGAATTATTAGGGACCTCCTCCAACAGATCACAGGAGACATGAATCATTGGAATCCATGGCTAAACTTCTACAATAAAAGCTTAAGGACCCATGTTTTGCAATTTGTCAGTGCTGTTCAGCCAGCTGTGACTATTCATTTGGAGCAATATCGCATTTAATTAATAAATCTGCCTACTTTGCACAGATTTAAAAGTGCTGAAAGTATTGTTCAAAATTTAGAAATGTAGAGAAGGAATAATAGGGTTCTTAATAACAACAGGAGAAGTGTGAAAGGGAAAGGTATTTTGTACAATTCCAGTTTTAGAAGTCTCTTTAGGAGACTAGACTTTCTTAGGGCTACTGTGTGTGGATCAAGAAATAGAATTAAACAGGCTCTTCCAATGAGCAAAGAACATGACAGGCGTCTAAGCAAGCTGATGCAGGTAGTCCCAATGCTTGACATATTTCCTGGGAATTACGTAAGATTTCATAGTGCAGACAGGTACTCCTACTGCCTAATCTTAGACAGGTAGGTCCCTTTTAATGCTGAATCCCACTGAAACTGTTGGATCTTGGATGGCATCTAAAAGTCCCCATGATTTAGGTGCTTTGAAACATTTTATTCATGGAACAACAATTAAGAATTTCCTCATGCAAGTCATTAAAGGTTTATGTCTAAAAACTAGAAAAGCAGACCATAAAAAAATAAATATCTCCTTTATGTTTGATTACCAAAAATCTGTTTAAATTAATAGCTGCCATTAAATGTAATCTGGTCACTAAAAATTATACCCCAATGCTTGTTTAATTTTAACACTAATGTCAGTGTAATTAAAATGTAACAGTTTTTTTTTCACATTTTCATGTTTTAGATCTATAAACCAGAAGTATCAAGACATTAAAATGGCACAATCAGGGCCCTGCATGACTGAGAAATTGACAACTCTTTGGTAGGAATAAAGATATGACATAAATTAAATAGCATCACATTAGCAGACCTCCTATCTTACGCAGATATACTTTAGCTTCTAACTAAGGACCAGTTAGTTCCTGGCTAAAAATCAAGACCAGATAATCAGCTGGCATGTAAGAGAATAGCTCAGCTATTTTATCACTGTGCAGAATGTGGCAATGCATTTCCAGGCATGTACTTATTGCATCCTAATCCCCTCCCTTAAACCTCCAGCCAACGATCCCTGTGCTCAGTGGAGCAGTCCAGGCATTGTATGAAAAACCATGGGACTGAAATAACCATAATAATGCCAAAAAAATATGTCATTAAAAGGGTCACCATGAAGTATTTCAATTAGAGCATTTATGCTGAAGTAGTGTCAGCACATTCCCTGTTCCAGAAATGCACTCACACATTGACATGATGCCCGTTTATCTGGCTTGTCAAAGGAGCCAGCACATTCCCTGAAAACTTATTAACCTTCAGCAAAATCCAAATCATCGCTTTTGGTAACTCTGTTATTTTTGACATGTGTCATTTTACAATCCCTCTAAGCAAGGGCACAAGTGTTTTCTTTTGACTATCCAAGGGTATGGGGTGGTCCTAGTCCTGCAGTTGACTATGGAGGATGTTCTACAGCTTTTCAGAGATCATTTCAATCTTCCCTATCTAGCCCCACATTTGCTCTTCTCCGGATACAGAAATAGAAGTATTTTTAAAGGCCAGGACTGTAGCCTAACTTAAACAAGTGGAAACCTAGTAGTTCATCTCACTCATCATGTGATTCAGATAATTTACATTGGTAACTTACAAAAATCACAAAATGTGTTGCACTCAGCACAGGGGCTACTCACATACATCGGGGACATTACTGAACTCTGCAGCCTAAACACAATTTCAAGCATCAGACACCAGAAATGAGAACTACTCTGCCATCCAGCGCAAGCATAATGACCTGCAGGAGAACAGAAGTTTAGCAAATAATAAGCCCTTTCTTTGGCTTCCTTTACAGGTCCTGCAGTATTGCTGCAATATTTGCTTCTATACATTAAACCATGAAAAACAGGAAAAACACCACCCACCTGCGAAACATATTCATCATTCCCACAGCTCTCTGATAAAACTCTGAATAATCAGGGCTCTCCTAGGATAAGACACAACACTCTATCTGTGTACTTCCTCTTTTACAAAACCATGTTACTTTTCTTTTAATTACTTTCTTTGGTGGAAATTTTTATCTAAGTGTGTAAATTGCACTCCATGCCAACTGAATTATTATTTTATGTGAAGTTTCTTGGATCTTCAGTTTATCTCTTTTTAAAAGGTAGTTTTGATTAATCAGTGTCAGCTATCACTGAGGGACCCACTATCTGTTTAACTGTGTTGTACAAATGGACAAACATTTCACAAGCATCTTCCATTATACCACCACCCACCATTAAACTGCTCCCCAAGTATTGTTGCTCCTACAGCTGTTACTTTGCAGCTAAAATTTGGTTCTATAATAGCATGTTTATGCTGACAAGATTATGTCTTGTAATACCTTATGCCTATGTAACTACACTTCCTCCCCTGCAATCTTAGCAATAAAAGAGTTACTACCAGTATTTAAAATCACCAGAAAACTATCATGGCCTATTTCTCCTCAGAAGAATATGGTTTGTGTATTGTTTCCTTACCCAGGAGGAATTCTAATTGCCCAGTAGAAGTCTGTAATTCTTCCAAGAGCTTTTTACTGCAGCCCAGGTCTTTTACAGTTGATAATGAGTTCTTACAGTACCATACATTTGCAAAATACCATGTATGACACTATAAAACTTAAAATACATTTATGCCTTCTACAAGTTTTATCAAACTAACCAACAAAGCTGTGCAAAATAACCCAATGCTGAGGCATGAATGACAATCTCATTTTGCAACTGGCAACATTGATGGCATTTTCGCTAGAGAAAAACTGGTTAATGCCATGTCATATGAGGCAAATCCCATGGTTCTCTAACATTTTCATCATCAAAACAAATCCAAACGAGTGCTCACAGGACAGCTGCACGAGTGCCTCCAGTGGCATTGAGTGGGAGGATAGAATTTTGCCACACTTAAGTGTAGAGGAAAATGTGACTATTTCCTACTTTGCAATTTTTAAAGATGCAAACAACACAATAATAGCACATTTAAGTGTCTTATAACACACAAAGCTTCTTTATATGTGGTAAGTACATCAAATACAGTGAAAGCAGTAATTCCCATGTAAACATGGATTTTGCTTCTATATTATCAGGGAGAGGCTGTTTTTTCCTACATAAATAACAAAGGAAGAGGAAAGCACACCTTTTTTCTGGGATTGTTTTTCACCCATTTAGAAATTATAAATTTGTTTCTTACCCTACTTATCTTGCATGCACACTCAGAAGACAGTCAAGCCAGTACTTAAAAGCTCATACATTAGATCACAGATCAAACAATTGGTATGTTAAGGAAAAAATACCATCTTCCTAGGAGCTATTTTTAAAGATACACACAGGTGCCAGAATTTTGAACAAACCCTCTAACTCATTCCACTAAAACACTTTGTGTAAGGTCAATTAATTATGAATAAGGCTATGGTTTTGGCACAATAGTATTTAATATAATTCATGGCAGAGACACAGAAAAAAGAAGCAATAGTCATCAAAAGCTTAGCAAATACATTTGCTTTAAGCTTCCATCAGTTAAATAATAAACCAATATTCTACACAATATCAGTAAACAAGTACACTTTTTACTGTGATTTATACTCTGAATGATAAAAAGTTTAGACATCAGATATCCTGATCTTCTTTTTCTGTGGGCTAAAACCAGCAGCCTATCTTTATGACCCAGCACAAACTCCTCTTTAAACAGCATATGAGTTAATTCTTTAAATGCTGTGACATAATCATGGCCTTGACAATGAAACCTGACTAAAAGCACTGCAGAAATACAGGAGCCATTTAATTCCTGTGCCTCAGTTCACAGGGCTTGTATGGAGGTACCAGTATGCTGGCAGACCAATAACTATGGACAGAAAATAAAAGCTTTCCGTCAATCGCTTCCTAGTAATGAATCCAAGGAGAGCTTCATTCCTCTGATAACACACCAGTCGTCATCTAACAGAACAAGGTTCACGTTCAAGTCAAAAATGACTCCCAAAGAAAGAACATGTGTCTACATGCTCAGAGACTCAAAACTGACTAATGTTACTCTGCAACATAGAGAAGGAAGAGCAAAACAACTTCAAGCATTTCCTTTGGAAAGATCTGGCAAATCTCCAAAGCGATAGGATCCAATTTTTTTAAGACAAAGGGAAAGGTTGGTGCTGAGCAAGAACTGCAAGTCTCAGTGGCAACCACCACTCTTCTGTTCTGCTCCCATCTTGGGAGACAGGAAAGCTGGGTAAAAAGATGAGCTAATGCTCTCGTCTCCAAGCCTTCAGAACTAGAAAGGATACTTCACCTTGTAAAGACATTGATCCATGTGAAACATTTGTTTAAGATTTTCCTGCTTTTCCAATATGTTTGTATCTGACACAGGAAAGCCTGTCAGAGCTTGTCAGATCTTTCTAGTAGCTACACCTCCCAAAACATAGATTTTCTTGAGAATCCTGAGGCTGAGGTTGCTGACTGCCTGTGGGTTTATTGGCAACACTTCAGGTTTGTAACTAATGACTAAGCCAGTGTGCTGCACTACAAGCCACCCCCAATGAAGGTGAGTTCTTGCCAAGTTTTTGCTTCATTTCATCAACATTATTTGATACTCAGAGAGAGACAGTGAGCAAATTTCATCAACATTATTTGATGCTCAGGGAGAGACAGTGAGCAACTCTGTCAGCTTTGTACACCAGGAACTATAAAAATATTCAACAATTATGAAATACACTTATTTTAAACTCTTACTGCTTGTGCTTGTTATTTTCAAGAATAGTTACAGGTAAACCAGGCTGAAGGATTAAATATGCTTGCTTATGACAGCAGAAAATAGACCAGAATGTTAAAAAGAAACACATCTTGGAAGGGAAGCACAGTGAAACTTAAATCCAATTTGTATGATAAAAGCTTAACTGGACCACTTACTATTGCCATCTGATAGCATTCAATATCGCCTGAAATTCATTAATATGCCAGCTAATGTAAGTACAGTGCATGTATACAAAATTAATTCTATTAATTTCTACATTTGAAAAAATCTACTGAAACAGGAGGAGAATAATTATAAGGCAGTCTTACCCATCTATGGAAAAGGCATAGCAAAACCAGTCTAAACCTCAGAAGAGTAATTATCCCATGAGACTTCCACCTCCTGGGAGTGCCCATTATTGTGTTAGGAGAACATAAAACTGACAGCTATTCAGAAAGACCTCCAGAGCAATATCAGCTTAGCTCTACTGCTTATCTTACCTTGTCATCACTTTAGAATATATACAGGCTTCCAGCTAACTTACCAATATTATACTTTATTTTTATAAGTCAGCAATAAATGCTTCTTTCACAGCATATACTTTGTCTAACAGACCAAATGTTGGAAAAATGCTTATGCATCTTAAATAAAAGGCTATTCAAATTTAAACAGTTTTATAGAGTAATAATATTTCATTTAGATCTGCCTACTAACTGCTGATTGTTTAGTCAGATTAGGTGGAACTCCAAATGAGGCAGAAGCAAAGCATTTTATTATCATTAAATATTCACATTATGGCAGCATTTAGAACCCCAAATCAGGTTTGGTGTTATGTCCAACTGCTAACAAGTACAGTTTAAAAATAAAACACAGCAGTTGCTGACCTAAAAGCGCTTGTGATTATAGTGTGCGGCAAGCATCCAACAGATAAAAAGCAAAGCAAAAGGGTAGCAGGAGGGCTATCCATGTCAGAGTCATAAGTACCAGTCACAGCATCCTCCCAGCTATTAAGAGAAGAGTTTCATCTGAATTCTGCACAAAGATAGTTAGAAAACAGAAGAAGATGGTATTAAAAAGAAATGAAACAAATTTTTAAATCATGGAGCATCACAAAAACACACTAGGGATAACTTCAGCTGATTTATTAATACATTAGGAAGCTTTGCTTATAAATGTTGAGAAAATCGGTGGAGATTTAGTTCCTTCTGAGAGCATAAGAAAAAACAACCTCAATATATTTACATTAAATTTTTACTGAAGTAACACATCATATAAAGAATAACATTATTCTAGATCAAAGTTTTGTAATAACTTATTTCTTCTGAAGAGTGAATTATTCTAAAGCAAACTGCAGCTCAGCCTGAGCATATCCTTCGTTGCTTAAGGTGCACCAGAGAACAGCACCTGACTTAACTGTATTTTCAAAGATACGCCTATATCCTTTAGCTCAGCAGTTTGTTTTCAGTGCATCATTTTATCCGATGCCAATTTGCTTTCACCACTGCTGTGCAAAGCCTGGTCCAAAGTCCCCAAGTGGTAAACATTTTCAATAGAGAAATGCTTCTTTTCTGAAACTAATTTATTGTCTAGAAGAATCACATTTCCTCCCAGCTTCTCACTCATTAGGGTCCAAAACTCAGTCACCACCAGAGTGAGGAGGCCAGATTTGAGAGCAGTCATGTGTATCTGATGAAGCCCACAATACACACGATTGGTGCCATTAGACAGTAAAATTCAGGAGAATGCCAAGTCCTGCCGCAGACAATTTAAGATGACATAACCCTTGGCTGAAAGGAGCTGCGAAATGTGAGCTTCCATCTAACCACCCGGTGGCCGTGCGCAAAAGCACTGACAAAAAAATCAAAGTGAGGTTGTGCTTCATGATCGTTAGCTGCAAATCACACCTCTCCAAGAAATGCATTGCAGGTGCTTTTAATATAGCAGGAGAGCCTTGTACAAGCGCTAATGTCAAAACACTCACTTCAAAATGCTCCATTGGTTTTATAACAATGGAAGAGATGACTGATTAGGTGCCAGAATGGTTTGATGCCAGCTCTGAAGAAAGACTTTGCAGCTCTTGCAGTTTCACTTAAAAAAGGTTCAATTTTAAGTTATGGTGTCCCTCAAAGTACGGGTGTCTTCCTGCACCAGATCCAGCTGGGATTTCAGAGCTGTTCCCTCACTGCTGCTGCTGCTGTAGATGAGTGTTAGCCTAGCAGGCATACTACGTTTTGCATATCCTAGACCAGTGTGCTACATTCCTGCACCACTTATTCTGCATCTAAATTACTATCTTTATTGTCTTCTGAACAGTAGCTGACAAATACTTGCATGGTTTAGTTAAGAAGGGCTACAAAATATGTGTTAGCTTTAAATTAATCAAAAAGTGAAGAAAGACACAGAGCTACTGGAGAGGGTCCAGCAGAGGCCACAAGGATGATCAGGGGTCTGGGCCATCTCTCTTACGAGGACAGATTGTGGGAGCTGTACCTGTTTAGTTTAGAGGAGACTGAGAAGGGACCTCATTAATGCAGATCAGTATCTCAAAGGTGGGTGCCAGGAGGATGGTGCCAGACTCTTTCTGTGGTGGCCAGTGGCAGGATGAAGAGCAGTGGTCATAAACTAAAACACAAGAAGTTTCACCTCAGCATGAGGAAGAACTTACTTACACTGAGGGTGGCAGAGCAATGGAACAGGCTGCCCAGAGGGGTTGTGGAGTCTCCCCCTCTGGAGGCATTCAAAGCCCACCAGGACACGTTCCTCTGTAACCTGCTCTAGGTGGCCCTTTCTTGGTAGGGGGGTTGGACTGGATGATCTCCAGATCAACCGTAATGATTCTGTGATTCTGTGAGTGTAAGTGGGAATAAAGTAGCATAATCAACACTAAGGAAATATCGCCTAGGAGGTAAAAAAATGAATGCAGTCTACAACTGAGTGAAACCCCCATAATATTCTAATTCAATAAAGACTTTTATCTCAGTGTGCCAAACTTTGATTTATTAAGCTTACAATTGCTCCATTGATTTCAATAGGGTGGGAGTGATTTATTTCAGCCAACGAGCTGTCCAGAATTATATATAAGCATCGTAGGCTCAGAAATCCGAGTGGCAGGTTTTAACAGCTCAGTACCAATGATTGGAATGTATTCTACACTGAAGTATCAAGAACTTCAGTTTATCAACTATTATGATTTTATTCATGCACCATATAACAGTAGACAGAGCCACTGATTTATCCCTTACAGCCCAGAACTGTTAGCACTGAAAAGGCACTCAATCTTGGCACCCATGACCAGATCTACAGACATATTCTCCTATGACAGAATTTACATGAACTGCTAATTCAGTAAAGATTAAAATGACATACAGAACTACAGAAATATATTCTCCAGACTATCTGCTGGATGAACACAGATTCTGATGATCACTGAAGTAAGTATTTACCTTCAGCATTAAGTATTTACTTAATGATGAAAAAAAGCACTAGTAAAAACCTCTTTTAAAGCTAAGCTAAAAAACTACCAAAATCTGAGGCTAGAAGCAATATCAAACACTTTTTAACTCAGATCCCTTTTAAGTCCAGTTCCTTCATCTGTAAATATTGTGAAGATAACCTTATTTCAGAATTGAAACCTGAATCTTTACCTATATGAAAGTAAACAGCTGATGCTCTGAAACAGCTCAGGGAACACTGACATTTAAAAATGCTAAAGGATGGTTTTGCAATTAAAGGACAGTACTGAAAATTCAGACATTGAGTTTAATTTTTAACTCTTCCAAATGCTCTCTCTTTTACTCTCCATCCCTATAAGAGGGAGAAATGCAGCATCGTCTTTTCTCCCAGCCTCTCTGAGCTTTCCTGGGGATGGAGCCACCTTGCCCTGAGCTTTGTGCAGCAGCAGAATCCCAGTTCAAAACTGACCTTTAGACATCATCATAAAATGAACTACAAATACTTCTGCTGCCTCAAATAACAGAGCACATTTCAAAATGAAGCAGCCCTGTGCGCTGGAGCAAAGCAGAGACAAGGTAGGAAGACAGAGAGACAGAAGTAAACAAATCCAATCTTCAGTGCAAAGTTCAGTGGAGTACATATTTCTAATCCAACAAAATCTGCCCTGCAGTGCTGCAGTGCTCTACCAGGGGACACAAATCAGTGGTACCTGTTGAGAGCATCGCTGAAGAGGGGTATGGGGAAGAAAACTGCTGTTGCGTTTTCAGTCAAAACGAGTCTCAGGAGCCTTCCTTCAACATTTCCAAACAGAGATAGCTGTAGCTGGCAGTGGAAGCTGAATTCCTGCCCTCTGCTCTGATTTCAGCTGCAACCCCTCCATGGAGAAGGAATTATGAAGCTGCAGGGTGTGCCGATGGAAAACAAGAAGAAACTTAAGTGGCTGTGCTTGCGCTTCGTGGTAAGTCCCAAAAAGCGATGGCTCCAAACCTATTCCAAAGCAAGGAGGCTAAGCAGGAGAGAAGGAAAGCAGCCAAGAAAGCAGCCTGCCTTAATTCCCTGCCCTCACTGTGGCCCCTGTGAGGAGAGCTGCTTGCCCAAGCAGGCTGGCGGCACGCTGGCAGAGCACAGCCCAAGCAATCTGCTGGATCATACCTGCACCTACCAGCTACCCTCTAACCCAGTGCTTTAATGTGGTTCCTGCTCTCTCACACTACTTGTTACGGACAAAAAGAGCAGGCCAGGTCAGGTCAGACAAACCTGCTGTTGAATGGTTTATCTTGGCAGCTGTTCATTGTGCTCTTTATTTTGAGCAGTGCAGCGCAATGGGGCCTCAACGGGCACGGCTGCCTCTCGAGCTCATCCCATAAGTGCTTCTGCATGCTGGACTAGTCTCTTCTCACCCCCTGCTTCTGAGGGCCTCCAGTTCTGACCACTGAGGTGAGTATTTTCAGCCAGCAGCTTCACTACATCAAACAGTTATTATCACTCTGAGCACTCTTTTCATTAGCCAAACATTTCTCTCCACTCTTATAAGCTGAAACCACCACTTCTACTTAATAGAATAGCAATTAACTTGAAACGCTTGGCTTTTTACTGCAATGCATCACTCTTTCACAGTCTGATATGCTAATAAAAATTGTATGCTAACATAATGTATAAAATATCATCTCTGATTTTAAACCAAACCAAAATTTATTGGCTCCAACAGTGCAACACTGATCTACCCAATGAATATTAATACATTAATATAGGAAGTGGAGTCTTACGCCATTGGGGAGCTAAATCAAAGCGAAGCAGACCATACAATGCATGGGAGAAAGTCTGTTTTTCTGTTTCACTAGAATTTCAGTTCTACTCAAACCTGAATGTAGCTCCAGACTGAAAAGTAAACTGGAAATGATAAGGTATTTTTTGCTACACGGCAGCTCTCATACTCCATATAACATTCCTTCAACCCACCAATAAACAAATTAATTGGCAATCTTGCCAACAAAAATCCCAAGTTATTTTACTTCTTCTAAGGCATCATTAGCGATTATAGGACGCTGGCAGGGCAAATTATGCTCTCAGTTATATCTCCACAACCCACCTCTCTCCTGCTTATGCTCTTAATCCTTACCCAGCTCCAATGAAAATGCAAATCTTTACAATTATGACTGTAGGGATAATGGTACAACGCCATTGCAGTAAAAATGCCCATTTACCTCAATGGTGCTTAAACCCCAAGCCTTGCACTGCACGGATAAACATAAATTAACTGCAACATTTAAATGTTTAAGCTACTATTGAGCAACCATCACCAGCAAACAGCTCTGCTAGACTTTAGAGAGCTACACCCATTCATTTCATCTGAAAAAGGAAGCTGATGCAATGCAAGATGACATGAGAAAGTGATGACTGATTTAGCTCCTCATGAATAACAAAGTACTCCCTAAGTCGGCAAAGAAGAAGATAAGTGCAGGAAGTAACTGAAGTACTGAGACAAAAGTTACCAGAGGAAAAAAAAGAAGAAAATTCCAAGTATGGTGGGACAAAAGAAATTATCCAGGAAAAAAAAAAAACAAATTTCAAAGAGCTGTACAGTTCAGGTGTCTCTTCTGATTTCAAGTTGTGTACTTTCTTTTCCTGTTCAAACTGAACGAGGACATGTTTGCCTCACCCACGTCCAGAAGTTATTGTTATAAATTCGATTCCAGCTCTATTTATTATTCATTTACCAATTTGGAATTTCATCTTGCAAACAAGCTGTTATTGAAAATCTTTCGAGAAGTGTCTCTTGTGACCTTTGAGATGTCTTCTTAAAAGAAACATAATTCTGAAATATAACTGTGCAGCAGACCTTGCACACTGATGTCTCACTGAGGAAACTGAATTAAGGTCAAAGTCAACTGCTCTTTTGTTACTTTGTGGTACTAGAAACTAACCCAGAAATAAGCTATTTCAGCTTGAATAAGAAATACTATTAATGAAATAGTAGGCATGTGTGCTGCCATTAATGCATTACAAAACAAACAGATGCACTGGAAGTTTGATTTGAAAAAGCTCTCACAGCATTACTTATTTATCCATCCTATCGACAAATTCCACTTACTAATAAAATGTACTAGAAAACACATGTACTTGAACTAAAAATGTATAAGTGTAAAGTATCAAGATATAAAAGTCTTAATAACAAAAAAAAGTGGCAATAGCAAAGGAAGACCAAATGCCCGTTTCCCCCAACACATTATTTCCAACAATAACCAACAATACTGGCTCAGAGGAAGAGTTTGAGAGGACAACCAAGCCGAAGGAGGTTCTTTGCCACATGACACCATCAGAGCTACATCATACCTATTGACTTTGGAGTGCTTTGGACATAAACAATCCTATGGCATACATTAGTACTCACAAGGAATAACCACAGGAAAAGTCTTACATACGAATTGCTTTTTCTTAACTATAAAATACAGAATGCAGCCAACTGCCATTATTTGGTCTCTGAGGTGAAAAACATGCAAGCTGCAGACAGGTTCACATCCTATATTTCAATTTTATGACACTTTAACTGCACTGAATTCAAAAGCAGTAACACTGTAGTATAACTGTAAAAACATTATGTTGAACCAGAGCAATTCTTCTGAACAACATGTCATTTTACACCAGTATCTAATACAGTACACATTTATAATAGAGTGCCTGGTGAGATAAATTAGTCACACTGTAAGTAGCCATCAGGGATATGGAAGGTAATAGTTTCTCATGACCTGCTACATGTGTACAAAAGCAGGTGACTGAAATGATGTAAATATTAAGATGGTATCTCTAGCAGGCACTCCTCTGCCCTGGAGGGAAAGCGACAGAACACTGTTTGTGCACCTTCAGTTTCCCTATGCTGGGGGAAGCTGGAAGATGCAAACTTCAGATACATGTCCTCTCCAGGAAGTAGTTCTGCTGGTTAAAAAGGCAACAGAGAACAAACTTCGTGCTTGGTCACTAGGTGATAACATCAGGAAGGTCAAAGGCCAGTTACAGCTGAATTAGCCAGCTACGCAAAGGGAAACAAGAAGAGCTTCTGCAAGCAATGCCAGCAGCAAAAGGAAGTTCAGTCAAAATGCAAGTCCAGAGATCAATGGGATAGACAACCCACTGACAGGCAGTTTGGAAAAAACTGCTTCCAGAACTCTGCATGTAACTCTACAGTTTGGGAAAAGGATGGGCATTTGACAGTTGTGAAGTAACTGGGCAGGGTAGGGACTCATCATCAAAACTACATATATTTATTCAATTCCCCAGGGCTGGATGGGATTCATCCAAGGGTGCCAAAGAGTTGGCTAATGTGATTATGTAGCCATTACGTAGGAAAAAATGCTCACAACCAGGGTAGTTCCCCAGCAGTTGGAAAAACACTGATATTATGCTCTTAAGAAAGGTAAGAAGGCACACCAAGAGAGTGAGCCAGGCCAGTCCCTGGACAGGGCAGGTGTCCTGGTTTCATCTGAAACAGTTATTTTAATCCTTCCTAGTAGCTTCTGCAGTGCTGTGTTTGGCTTTAGTCAGAGAACAATGCGGACATCACACTGATGTTTGAGATGTTGCTCAGTAGTGATTACCCCCATCAAGGACTTTTCAGTCCCTCATACTCTGCCAGTGAGGAGGGGCACAAGAAGTCAGGAGGAAGCAGAGACAGGACACCTGACCCAAACTAGCCAAAGGGGTATTCTACAACACAGCATGTCATGCCCAGTATAGAAACTGGGAGGAGTTACCTGGAAGACACATATTGCTGCTCAGGTCAGGCTGGGTATCAGTCAGTGGGTGGGGAGCAATTGTACTGTGCATCACTTCTGTTTATTGGGGCTTTTTTTCTTTCCCCTTTTAGTTTTATATTCTCTCCCCCTGTTATTTCCCTTATGATTATTATTATTAGTAGTAGTTTTATATTATACTTCAGTTATTGGACTGTTCTTATCTCAGTCCATGGGGTTTACATTCTTTTGATTCTCCTCTCCACCCCGCCAGAAATGGGAGGGAAGGCAGGGGGCTGGAGGGTGAGTGAGCAAATGGCTGCAGAGTTCTGAGTTACCATCTGGGCTTAAGCCATGACAGCAAGGAACACGTTCCTTGGAGTCCACTTCCAGACACATGAAGGACAAGAAGACAATAAAAAAGAGTGCCTGATCAAGCTGACTGCTCTAACAAAATTACCTGCTATGTGGATGAGGAGAGAGAGGTGGATGCAGTACGTCTTGACTTTCTGGGGGTTTTGACACTGTGACCCTCTCATACTCATTTGGGAGTTGAGGAAGAGCAAGAAGAACAGGCTCTTAGGTCAGTTGAAAATTGGTCGGTTGGATTGCCAGTCCTGAAAGGTGATAATCAATGGCTGTATAATTGCTTTGCAGATGGTAATGAGCAGAGTGCCCCAAAATCAATAGTAGGCTGATATTGTTCATTACCTTCGTCAACTATTTGAGTGATAAGACAGACCCCTCAGCAACTTCGTGGGCAATAGTAAATTACTATTTAGCTTAATCCCTCCTTGAGAGATCCAGTCCAGAAGGACCTTTATAAAACAAGGACTGGGACAACAGAAGCTTGTTGATGTTCAACAAGAAGTGCAAAGTTTGTTCCCTGGGGCAAACTGACTCCATACGTCACTGAAGGCTAGGAACTGACTGGTTGTGTAGCAGCCTTGCTGAAATGAACTGGGGGTCACAGAATCATAGAATAGTTAGGGTTGGAAAGGACCTTAAGATCATCTAGTTCCAATCCCCTGTCATGGGTAGTGATGCCTCCCACTAGATGGTGTTGCCCAAGGCTCTGTCCAACCTGGCCTTCAACACTGCCAGGGATGGGGCACCCACAGCTTCTTTGGGCAACCTGTTCCAGTGCCTCACCACCCTCATGGTAAAGAACTTCTTCCTTACATCTAACTAGAACTTCCCCTGTTTAAGTTTGAACACACCACCCCTTGTCCTATCCCTACAGTCCCTGATGAAGAGTCCCTCACCAGCATCCTTGCAAGCCCCCTTCAGATACTGGAAGGCTTCTATGACGTCTCCAAGCACCCTTCTCTTCTCCAGGCTCAACAGCCCCAACTTTCTCAGCCTATCTTCATATGGGAGGCTCTCCCTGATCATCCTTGTGGCCCTCCTCTGGACTTGCTCCAACAGCTCCATGTCCTTCTTATGTTAAGGACACAAGAACTGCACACAGCAATCCAAGTGGGGTCTCAGAAATACGAACCAACTGCATGCTTTCTTCACAAATAATACAAACACCACAGGAAAAGGCACATTAGCTACAATGAGAGGTTAAAGGCACTGGGCTTTGTCGGTGTGGCAAGAAGGCCAGAAGCCAAACTAACAGTAGCCTACAATTGCTTAAGGAGCAGCTGAAATGATGACAGACCCAAACTCTTCTTGGTAGTAGCAGACAATGCAACAAGTGGCAAACGTCACAAACTGCAGCTTGGATAGTTCAGATTGGACAAAAGAATTAAACAAAATTCTATCCCAAAAACTCCATCTCTCTGGGCTGCAGTAGAACAGGTTTTCAAAACTCATGTGGACAAAGCCAGGGTTTATCAGATACAGTTTTGCTTCAAGAACTCCACAGGCCCCTTCCAACCAATTTGTCTATGATTCAAAGAAAAGATTATTGGCCAGCTCCCGTGCACAGCACCCCTGTCAGATGTCTTGGCTCCTCACATACAGTAAGTAGGGTTAAACAAAGCTCTGTTTTTAAAGCTGCATAAATTAACCAAGCTTGTTTCAGATGAAACAAGGTCAGGAAACATCTTAAACAAGCATATCTGTGGGAAGATCTGAGAAAATAGTTACTTCCAGCAAGCCAGCCATGATAAGCAATTGAGGATGGGCTGGAAAAACTGCTGCAACATGTTTCAGTGTTGGCAATAGCTGCTATATAAGTAGCTGCACGCTTCTTAGCTTCTGCCAGGATTGCTCCCTGAGCACAAGAACTGTATACCTTCTGCACCTCCCAGCAGTGGCTCTAAAGTTTCATGTCTTGTCCTCTTTTTTTTGGCGATTTCCAACCAAACAGGCAGGTCCAGCTCACTGGCACACATCACGTTTCACAAAGAGTGATCGTCTTTAGATCTCATCAGATCTGAAGTTCAAAATTTATCACACTTCATCCAAGCAGAAATGGCAACTATGCTGAACACAGTCTTAACATCTCAGTCAAAAGTCTTCAATAAATGCAATTTAGAAGCTAACAAGATGCAGTTATCTGATTAGTCAAGATCCAATGCACACAGATATACAAAGTGCAATGGTGTCATGATAATGGATGAAGAGGTAAGAACAGCCTAAACTTTAGCTAATAGCTTCTGATGGTGTGGCACTGGCAGAGTTAATACAGTGCCAAAAAGCCTGTCAAAAGCCACGAAGAATAAGTTAGGGATACCATGGGATGCAGGGCTTGGTATATTCTTTCCAAAGAAGATAAAATAGATGTTATCTTCTTCTGCCCTAATCTGACAAAGAAATGATGGGTCAGATTGGTTTGTCATTTATACTTAAGGAGATTAATCTGATCCAGTCTCTACCACAGCTAAGACACACCTGTGCTTTGGAACATCTGGACACAAACCCACTAGTTACTGGTAAGCTGCTGAGACAGATTGGCTTGATCATTCCATCAGGCTTTGCACTGTCCAAGGACTGAGCCCAGACAGAGAAAGCATAATGAAATGTTTCTAGGGATTTCAATTTAGCAGTCTAGAAGATGTGCATCTACTCTCAGCTAGTCGTTTAGGATACTTTAATAATCAGTCTAGAGAGATATTTCCAGATGTGTATGAGTCCAGTGTAAGATGGATGGAATAAACTCCCTCTTTTGCTCCCTTCCTCTCCCAAAAAGGCAGCTGCATCTTCCCACTCCTACCATAGGGAAAAAAGCCATTCTAGAACAGTATGACAAGTGGTCCACCATGGGAAAGGTTTTGAGGGGATTTTCATCTCCACCTCTACAGCACAGAATCTGCTGTGTTACTGAGTGCTGGGAGAGAATATAAAAGAGAAACATTAGGAAACATATTGCTTAACTAAATTTTGAAGGGGCAATTATTCTGAAGTCAAGGAATTTCTCATGCAAGGTTATGAAGAGGTTCTGGACGTGTCTGTGCACAAAGCAAATGCGCAATACATATATGCATATGCACGATTTTATCTATACAGCTCAGAATAAAGCTGCACTTTCAATTGTCTCATATTGAGTCCTATTGCTCACATGAATTAAGAGAATACTCTCAGAGAAAAGATCACATGGGATAAATTTCAATCGCTGGGTGAACACACACACATCAAACTGATTTCAGGGCAGTGCAAAATTTGCCCCTCAAGAGTTTAAATTTATGTGAAATTATCACAGGAAATTAATTTCAAACCCATAAAATACAAAATTTTGTTACATATTTTGTTGTTGCTATGCAATAAAAGTTCCTATTCATATTAGGATCTCCACAAAACATGCCAAAGGAACGTAATGTACCTACCATGAAGAAAATCCCCCAAAGCCCCACTATCTGTGTTTTATAAACTGGATGTTGCCTGTTGTGTATCCCTGCCCAAAAGTTATCTGTATCTGTACTTATTTCAACTAAGATTTCTTTCAGCCATTTTTTAAAACAAAGGTAGGAAATGAGAACAGAATGGTAAATAATTAGAATTATTTCTTTTGACAGAGAGACAGGAAATCACTGTTTTAGTTTTTAAATCCTGAGTTTGAGAAGTTCCTTTCATGAGGAAGGGAATTTTTAGTGGGCACATGCTTCAACAAAGTTGAAAAGAGTGACATTAAATGAGAATTAGAACACCGATTTTTATATCAGAACTTTTTTTTTTCCTTAAATGAGTTTCACATTTTCCATTGATCTATTGAAGGTGTTCTCTCCATTTCCAGGTCTGCAGAAGGTCAGACTACTCTCACAAAGATGGCTTAAGCGAAAAGGAACTGCCACACCACCCATTAGATCCCGTAAAAGACTTAACATAGGCCTTTCCTCATACTAGATACTTGGAGATAGATTTGTGGCACAGCTTTCCTTTTATTTTCCAAGAGGAACACTTCAGTGAAATAAAATTCACCAGCCTGTAGGATATTCTGCTCCACCAGGGAGGAAAACAAAAGGAAATGCATAGCTCTCCTAAAAAGCCATTCAGTGGTCAAACACCCACTAATGACAGGGAAGGAAAGAGAAGATTATTCACATTCCTGACCCAAAGTTAGTTTTAATTGGTTAGGATGGCTAAAGTAATAACAATGACATGCTGCTTCACTTGGCACTTAACACAGTGCAACATCTGGAGGAAGAAAGAAATAGAGAAAAATAAAATACTAGAGCATTGTACCTGATCTTGAATCAAATCCCATGCATTACTGACAGCTCTCTTCTTTCAGACCCATCTAAGTGCTTTTTGCTATGTCCTTTGTATTAAACAGAACAGCCTTTCAGCCCTTTTTGTAGAGATTAGTGTGCAAGGGGTAGAGGTCAAGACACAGACTAAATGGCATTAAAAGCATAACAAGGTACAGGGTCCAGTACATGTAAGACCGTGAATTGCTCCCATGAATGATCATTTTCAGAACTGACTATAGTTAAAACTGAGGGTACTTAGCTCTAAACAGAACTGAAGCTGCATATAAAAAATATAGCACTGCTTTTAACTGCAGCACTCAGATCCTCCTGGGGAGGATCCTGATGACAAGAGATTTTGTAAGGCAACCTATGCTCCCCTCCCAAAAGGCATTAGCTGTACTCCCCCAACTGACCCTTCCTTGCAGCTCCTTTTGAAGAAAGGAAAAGGCGACGCAGCTAAGCAAGAAAAACCTATACCAGTAAAACAAAGTTACATTACCTTTTAAAAACCACTCTGATCTCAGCACAGCTACTGAAGAGGCTTCCTCACTCCTAAAAGTAGTACAGTAAATTTTATCCATTTACACCTCAACATCCTATAATCTTTCCTGAAAACATCCTTCAGAAGAAAATCAAGTCAAAATAGTGAAATTTAAAAAACCTCTTGCAGTTGGTCTAACAATCATCAGTATTAACTGTGTAATCATCTAACCCTAAAATACCTCTTGCAGTTTTTTGTCTAATGCTTTTGAAAAGCCCATCTTCCTCCTGCTCCTGCTTTTCCAATCCTGAGACACTCTTACAGCCACAAACTTAGAGGAAAATGGCATCACACACACTTTGCTCTGCATTCACAAGGCCACTGCCATGTGTTTAATTTAAAAAAAGCAAGTAATTATTGTGAATTGCAAATAAATCAGTATTTTACCTCTCCTCTCTTGGCTCTTCAGCACTGTTTGCTTACCAGTGCTTTCACTATCATGTGTATACTAATCAGTAATGCTGCTCTACAAATAAAAGTGTTGTGAGATGGTGAGAAGTTTAGAAGACAGACAGAAATTGTTACTCTGAAATAAGTTTTTGTCTAACTTTCACCACAAGCTTAACCATTGAAGTACTTCAGCACTGAAATAGGACGGAGTATAAAATAGGTACCTTTACTTACATAAAGGCTTCTCGTGCATTAACTGCTATATTACTGTCTTCAGCCAAAGTGATTTGGTCATTTTACTAAATTTCACAGGACACCAGGCCTGAGACTATATAATGTCCTATGTATCACACCCTTATTTTTACTAATGTACCTTTTTGAAAAGCATTCAGTGTTGACTGAAGGAAATCAAGGGATAGTCTGCACCATCTCCTCGCTCATTCATCCTCTCTCATATTAAACTGAGTACTTCATTTCTACTTCAACTTTATCTGGTTTCTGTTTCTGACTATTACTCATTTCCCACTAAATTAAAAGAGCCTTTAGCACTCCCTATCTCCTCTCTGTGGAGGAATTTGTACTCTGTAATCAAGCCCTCCTTCAGACTCCTTGATAAAGTGTGCCTGATGTGTTTTTCATGTTTATTGCATAAGATGTATTCATTACCCAGGCCTCGTACCATTCTGGTGTCTGTCTCATTTGTTGCTACCCTTTACAGATTCCTTTTCAAAGGATATGAGGACTGACTCAGTACTCTAGTACAAATTCCATCAGTGACACACATACCGTAAGTCTGCTTCTGATGGTTACTGCCCTACTTACATTTTCTCAGAGTTTATGAGCTCAACTCGTCAAAGCCTCTCTCGAGCTTTTTCACCATCACCTTTCAAAAAAGCCCCAGTCACTGCTCGCTGGGACACTGTAGCCCCATTCTGGCACAGTCAATCATAGAGCTCCCTTTAAAGTAGAAACTACTTCAGGGTTTTTTTGGATTGGCTCAGCTGGTCCAGATGAGCATGTTGTTCCATTCAACTGTCTTGTCTTCCTCATTACATATACCCATGAAAGACATCGCCAGCAATTTTGTTTGCTTCAAGATTACTGATCAAAGCTTCATTCCTCTATAACCCAAACAGTCATAAACCCAGTTCAGTCTTTATTCCTCACATGTACTTTGTGGTAAATGTCATATTACTTTTCAAACCTATTTGGATCACCACATTAAAATCTGTTTCATATTAAAATTGAAAAAAATCTGAAGGAAATCAGCAAAGAAGCAAAACTAGGGCCAATGTACTGGTTTATTCCAGCTCTTTTCATCACTCAGGCTATTTGAAAAGCCACAAAGAAAATCAAACCCACCAGAGTTCACTGACACTCAATAAGCAGCTCAACTATCATGGACCATATAAAGCAAAACCAGGGAGAAAGAGAAATGCAACTGTACTGTACTGAAACAATAGCAAATAATGCCAGAGCCATACTTTTCATGATGGATTTACTGTGAAGTGCTACTGCAGCTAAAAACGTTGTGCAAGAAGATTGTCCAGATTCATCTTTGTACTCTGTCACCTTGGAAATGAGCATTTTGCAAATCCTCATAGTCACAAAACCACAAGAGCACACCACTCCTATTATCCAATATAGGCATATTAAAAGAACTTTCCTAATCCACTATGTAGTGAAGGAAACAAATTACCAAAGAAGCAGTGAAACCTAAATGCTCGTCAAGAAATATATATAACTGGTAGAAAGAATAAATCTTCACTTTTCTCCTTAGTTGGTGAGAGTTAATCAGGAGTTAGTCAAGAGCCTCTTCTCCTCTTAAGGACTACAGAGTTTTTAAAGCTACTGAGATCCTACAGTCCAACAGATATAAAATATGGTTTCAAGCTGAAAAATATCAGTCTGAAGTCAGACTTTGCATATCTCAATGTTTTTTCCCAACTAGTGTCTTAAAGTTAGCCTTACATTCTGCCAGCTGCAGAAAAAACGAAGGTAAAATTTTTGACTTACCCATGTAAGAAAGGCCACAGCAGGGATTTAAGAGTTTGGTTTATGAAATTTAAAAACAATGGATACTGCCTCCAGCCTAGCTGGCAGTTAAGGAAGCATGAATGGTGGAGGAAATATTACTGGGGGGAGAGCACAGGAGATTACTTAATGCCAAGGGAGCACTGAAGACCACAGGAACTGCAGCTGCAGATACTGGGATGAAGCAAATGGTGAGTAGGTGAAGTTATGCAGCCCAGTGGGTATGTTACAAACCCATAGGAAACTAGGTTTCCTTGCAGTATGGAAGGAGCAACTTGTTCTTGATCATCATTATTGCTCAATTAAGGAAGTATTATATTCATTCTCTCTGGTGCCAGACCTCACTGGCATAACTGTACATCTAGCCAAAAACTTCATTCATTGTCTTTTTACTCCTGCAATTGTGAAACACCTCTGCCTTTGCATATTCATGCCCAAGCCTGCAATTATACATCCAGCCGTGTTACTCATGGTTAGATATTGCTGGGTTCCTTCCTTATTATTTATTTATTTTTGCTTGAGCAGTGAAGATACAATAAATAAATATCAATTAAAATGGTATCCTACATACTCTCTAGCATATACCTTATTATTAACAGCAAGTGATTCTTATCACACTCAGATACAAAGTCAACATCCTATGACAGAACAGCCTCTCTGAATCAGATACTAAAAGACATTTAAGAACTAATTAAAACTTGGAACCAAACAGAAGGAAAAGCAACATGGAAATCATCCACCAAAAGCTTGTATTATAAAGCACGAGTGTTTACTTAGCAAAATACATGTAAATAATTGTGTTCAGGTATAAAGTATTATAAATGAACATCCTCTTCTACAGGTTCTGTCTTCCTATCAGCATCAGCACAATGCTAATTGTTCGTATTTCTCAAATACTAAGGGTATAGCACTGGAAATTTGATGCTAGCTGGGATTTCACCCCTGTTTTCACAATAGATTCTTAGTCCTAACTTTTCCGCTTTAGAGACTGTCCTGGGTTCAGCAGTAGCAGTCATTTTTCTTCTTAGTAGCTGGTGCAGTACTGTGGTTTTGACTTTCAGCCTGGGAACAGTGCTGATAACACCGATGTTTTCAGT
>JANRGW010009527.1:0-14225 GCA_024733675.1 Psilopsiagon aymara | reverse complement strand
TTACTAAACTGTTCTTATCTCAACCTGTGGGAGTTGCATTCTTTCAATTCTCCTCCCCATCCCTCCAGGAGCAGAGGAAAGAAAAAGGGGGAAATGAGTGAGCAAACTGCGTGGCTGATTTACGGCTTAAACCACAACAGTAACAAATGGGAGCCAGGGCCAAAGGCTTCGTAGAAGTTTCAATATTTGTAAATGTCTCCAAAGCTGAACTACTGAAGCTTCAGGATTCAGGGAAGCTTTAATGTCTGCAGAGGAGCCTGAATTTCAATTTAGTAATTATCCCAGCTTGGAGCTGCTCAGAACTTCCTGTTGAAATATCTGCTCTCAGCTGTTTACAACTTGGAGAAGTTTTGAGAATTTAATTTGCAGGCTTTTTGAGTGAATTTGTTGTTTCAGAAAAGCAACTGTTAAGTTTGAGAATGCGATAAGAGGAAAAAGTGCATTGTTCAAAACAAATCCTCAATTGCTCCTATATTCAAAAGCAAGGACTTGACACATACCAAGAAGAATATGAGGGAGGAGTCTTCTCCCAGCCATTACTTCTGAAAGCACCCAAAACAAAACAAGACAAAACCACAGCATAAGAAAATGTAAACTTCAAGGGTAAAAATATATTGTCAGCACAGCTGCTAGAATATAGCAACTAAATTTACTGAAGGTCTGTCTCAGCCTGCCAATTATGTCCTTTGGAGTTGATGAGGACTCAAGAGATCATTCCCTTTGCACAGGGTGTCATGGGCAAAACAGCTGAGATTGGGGGAATTTTTATTTAAAATATTTTAATGT
Source organism: Psilopsiagon aymara (assembly GCA_024733675.1). Lineage (NCBI taxonomy): Eukaryota > Metazoa > Chordata > Aves > Psittaciformes > Psittacidae > Psilopsiagon > Psilopsiagon aymara. The sequence continues at coordinate 13,439 of JANRGW010009527.1, read as the reverse complement.
CAATCAACACAAATTTTTAATCTGTGATTTGTGTGTTGAGTAAAAGAAAACACAAGCAATTAAAAAAATGTTGAAGTTAACATCTTTCTTTCCTCAACCTCAAATTAAGTCAAATCTTATCTTCGCTCCTTCCCTGTTTAAGTTTTCCATGTTTTCACTCCAGGTAGCACTCAGACTGTCTCAAACCTTTGGTGAGGCAATGGGTGATAAATCAAGGTTGTGTTTAACGGTGCTTCTTATTGTCCCCATTCTGTCATGGTTCATCCATGGCCACACTGTTGGCATGTGTTGCCCACGGTCATGGTCTCCTGGGGATCCCTGACTCAGCGCAGGGGACCCATCGCGATGGTCCTTTCCTGTACCCTCAGACCTGGAGCACAACAACAAGCTTTTCCATGAACTAGTGTCTGAGCATATGGAGGCTTCAGTGAGGTGAAACACCACTGCCCAGAGCAGTGGTGGGAATGGGGACAGACTGCATCATTCATCACCTTCACTAGTGCTAAATGCCTGCTCCAAATGGTGCTTGATTTAAGAGGCAAAGTACCATTGCTGAGACATCAAAGTGAGTCCTCAGTCTCTGGGTGTGGAGGCCCTGAACAGTGCTTTCTGTGTTTTGGTTGCACTGAGTAGTAGACACAGGGAGCAGAAGAAAGGATTCTGACCTTCAGCACCTGCAGTGCTAAGACTGATGTTTGTGCTGTCAGTAAAATCCTAAGATATCTGGAAAGCTGTGTCATCACCCTATAGTGCTGCCACACACAGAAGATGTCAGCCTATTGCCATCACTCATTCTGTGATCTACTTTGTAAGCAGAGCAGAGAAAAAGTCCATGGTGCTTGTGGGAGTCACCTAGATACTGCATGCTGGATTTTCAGCAGCTGGAAACAAAGACACGGGGTCTTTTATTCTCATTTTTTGTTTACAACTCACACACAACAAGAAAGTATTGGATCTTTACGTGACTTCTGAGGTGAGTCCCACTTCCACCTTGGCTTCGAACAGTCTGCTGTCTACTGTGATTTTTGTTTCAGAAGTCATAATTCCTGGTGCAGAGAAGATTCAGAGGCAGTCACGCACACTTTCTTTGCCACCTGTGCAGTCTCAAAGCAGACGTGAAGCAAGAGAAACCAAGCGGAAAGAAATGGCAACTTTCCTTCCTGGACCTGGGAAAGGAGGCATACACCAGGAATCCACACTGCAGTAAACTAGAATAAATTTGGAAACAAGTTACCACCATACACCCCATTTTAAGAATGACAGATCTTACTGGAAGATCCTAACAGTGCTGATTTGCAGCTCAGCTCAAGCCCTGATGGCACTACCTCTTTGGGAGAACCCTATCAAATATTGTGCATGTGCAATGGGACACGATAGGCTGTGGGCAAGTCCCTTGGGGATTGTTATAAGACTCAGCACCATGTTCTTTTAACTGCCTGAGAGAGACAATAATGAGTTTGCAGTGCATAGTGCAGTGTCTTCCTGCTACTAGAAAATGCAATTTACAAACAGAAATACAAGAAAAAGGGATTTTGGATGTTCTGAGCACTGTCCAGGGGCAATTAGAGAGCATCATTCTTTCTGGTCTACAGCTGTCAGTACAGCTTATAATAATTCACTGTATGTTGTTCAAAAGAAGTAATTCTTTACACATCTGCTTTTTATAGGCACTTACTGGCCTGTAGAAAATGTAATTAAGCAGGATTCCTTCCTGTTCTTTTCTTACACAAGGCCTTTCCATTCCATTGCTGCTGTTAACTTCATCAGGAGGCAGGCACTAAATATAATCTTAAAACCAAAATCTGTCTTTGAGATAGGCCATGCAGTTTGCAAAGCTGCCTTTCTTTTGTCTTGCTCCATCACCTAACTGTGCCTGCCTCTTCTTACTACAACTGTCTCCCACCCCACTTTCTGGGTGGAGTAGTTGCTGTGAGTAAGGATTTAGTAAAACTCTTCTATTAGGAAAAGGGGGTGGGGGGTGGGGATGGAGAGTCTCCTGGGAGACAGTAGTGGCATGCGAAGCCTTTCATCTCTAGGTTTCTAGCCCAAATTGGCTGTGGTGACCCAAACTCCTTTGAAATAAATCAGATCTCTTTTTATTTTATCTCATAATAAATAAGAAGACAATTTGACCTGATTTTTTCAAAGGTGTGTGTGCATCCCCTGATGGGAGTTCCTCTGAAAGTCAGCAGCCGGTCTATGAGTAAAAGAGAGGCAGCCCTTCTCTCTCCCTGCCTTTGAAGCTTCCTGGGGGGCCCCACCTGAAGCTAGGGCTTCCCTCCTCTGAAAGCCCTGGGAGCGGGATGCTCTGGTCCTGGGCAGCCAGCTCTACCTTCTTCTCATCTTCTCCACTGCCCTGATGTTTCATTCCAGCAAGTTTTGCTGAAAGGGAGATATTTCCAAATATTGTCTGACTTCAAGAGTGTTTTTACAGGAGAGAGACTTGCAATATCTTGTCGTGTAAGCAGTTTTGTTAAGTGTTGCACAGCAAATGTGAACAGTGGCTTTCTCTCTCCTAGAACAAGTCTAGAAGTCACTTCGAAGTATATCATTTAAATAGCTTTTCACTGACAGCAACACCCCAGTTTTATTCAGCTGTAAAAAGAAAAAAAATATCTTCCAGTTGCATCTGTTTATAACACCATAAGACAGTCCTGATTGATGAAGTGCCATGTGGTATTTTCAGTCATTTACCTCTTCACTGTTTTTCCCATTCAGTGTCAACAACTTATATTTTATTTACTTCTTGTAGGCTGCTGTGTTAGGGCACCTTCTCCTTGTGAATTTGGGAAAAACTTGATCTGGTTTCCAGGCTATGTTAAATATTTAGAATTATGGAATTTACTGACAAGCTGTTTAAAATAAATAAATATATAAAATCCGCATTTCCCCCCCCCTTAGCAGATTGACAGGATTTCCTTTCCTTCTATCCTACAGCAAGGAAGATCCTTTAGCTCAGCACTTTTGCTGTTTATAATCTATAGGAAACTTCATCACAATTTTCATGGAGCCTGACAATAGTAGGACATTTGGTATTAACTGAAGCTGTTAACCATATTCAAAACCTAACTATAGCATGACAGCAAGAAACTTATGTAAGATAACTTGTCACTTCAAGTGGCAAGTATAATACAGTATACGCTTACACAATCCTAGCACATATGCATGTTCGTGTGAGATTCCTAAGATTTACACTTGCTCGACATTAGTCTCTGCGTTGGCTGACCTCAAATGATGCCCTTCCTCCAGCGCTCACCACATGAGTGGTCCTGCTGCTTCTCTGCTTTTTGGATACAGCATGTCAAACACCCAATCACCCTAAATCCATCAAATAGCCATAAAAGGCTGCCATGCCATTTGTGCTGCAGCTATGCAGAAGACACATTTTCTGCCAGCAGTCCAGTAGTGCTCTTCCACTAACATGGCAGCAGATTTTCCATCTCAAGAGAGACCATATCTGTTGGTCATGGAGAGCAGACGTGCTCAGTAGGAATCTGCAGTGCAGTGAGTATGGGGTAAACTGGGTTCAGCTGTGGAAATATGCACTAGCAGAGCAAGACAGTATTTTAAGTTCTAGGCATCTTGGGCTGGCTGTGCATTCATAACACCAGAATAATTCTTTAATATTTCTCCTATAATGGCTTTGTACCAAAACTGGAACTTGCTGTGAATGCTTTGGGGATATACACTAATGGTACTAAAAGGACCAACAGGGCCAAATTCTCTTATGGGCTATCCTCATGCAGTGTTAATGACTTCTACAATTAAAGGCATACTATGAACCTATGTCTCTCAAGTATTTAGGTACAAATCTTCCTCTTCTCACCCATGCAATTAGTTCTACTTAAGGCTGTTAGGACAGAGAGGCAAATGGACGATCCTGGAAATGAAGAGGACTACACTAGAAGAGGCATAGAGGAGACCTCAGATCCCATTATCTGAACTCATTTTATTAGGGGCTTATTTGTACTGTATTTGTAATTCCTGTAGAATTACCTACCCCTTGCCAAGGAATGTCTGCAGAGCAATTATGTTATCACAGATGCAAATGTGACCTTGGGGAGGGAGGGAGGGAACCAGAAACTGCTCAGTTGTGAAGAGAAAATCTCAGGTTTTAATGGCATCTAATGAATGACAAAGGTTGGCATGGCACCTTTGTGCTTCCACCTTTCTTGTCATGGAAGCTTGTTCCATGTGGAGCTGGAAAATCAGTAGGGCTACATGTTTTCCTGCTGGTGAGCTATAATGTTGCAGCTGTTAACAAATGAGTTGTTCTCTGCCTAGTTAAATTAGGCCTAATCCTTCTTTGCTCTGTTTGTGCCAAGTCTTTTTTCTATTTTCTTCTTTTTTTTCCTCCTGGGTCTCAGTTGTTGAGGCTGAGACAAAGGAGACTTGAGGTATTTATGTGGTTTTCCCTCCCAAGGCTCTGAAAATTAAAAATGAGTTGTCACTGGCCCAAGCCCCATGAAAGCTGGGAATTTCAATCGATATTTCTGCCCCATTTCACTGCAGAGAGTGGGATGTAATTATTACAAATGTCATGGTAACAAACTTGGTAGTTTTCACAGTGACAGTTGCTACTGCAGAAATAGCACAACACAGAACAAAAATTACCTGTCAAGCATCTCATTATATTCATCCAAATCCCGCTTATTCAATTCACCATTGGGCTGCACCTGACACAACACTTCCAAGTGTTCTTACAGATTACCCTTGTCTATCTGTCTAGGGCCATAGACATCCTCCCACAGCCCACTGGAGCAGCTGCCATCAAGGTCCCCAGGGTCTAAAAGGATTTCAGTGCCCCCATAGATGATGTTTCTCTCCCGCTAGTTTTGATACAGGATTGGAGACAGTAAGGACCTTAAAGAGCTAGTAGGGTTGAGCAGACCATCATGTGAAAATGGCTGAGAGGAGTCACATTGAATCCTGACATTCTGTGGGGCTGAAGCGTCCTGGGTTATGACCTGCTTTTAACAGCATAGGACATGTGCCTGTTCTGATAAAACTGTAATCCAAGAGTCAGCATACTCATTCATGAAGCACGACATCTGGATTTAATTTGCCTGCTTCCTCTGATCTAGTACTTTTCAGCATCCCCATTCAGCACCCCAGACTTGATCCTGGCTGGCGAAACACGAAAGCAGGTAGGCATTCATGCATGCAAGCAGACACTTGGTCTTTCTTGTAACGAAGTTGAATTGTGTAAAGGAGAATTCAGGATTCATTGGACCAGAGAGACTAAGAAAATTTAACACATTTGAGTATTTTAAGATCACAGTGAGGTGACCTTGGACTATGGTGTCTCCCAGGGACAGCTGAGTCCACTCTTTTAGACTCAAGTGGAACTGAAGTGCCTTAAACCACTGGAGGGACAGTGGCATTGAACGTGCCTATGACAAGATGTGACTGGCACATGGTGTTCCCTGAATGATGCTACACTTGCCATAGCTGCCCGCCTGCAGGGCCAGCCTGTGAGGAGGAAACGTCCTGCAGAGCTAACCTCATTTTGTCTTCTTTGTGGTTTTGGTCCTAACTCAGAAAGTGACATTTCTCTGCCTTTTGCACTTTAAGCCCATGAGATGATTCATTCTGTTCTTTTTACTTCAAAATAACCCAATAATTACATTATTGAATAGGCTTTTTATCTGGTAATGTGTACGATTCAGATTAGATCACAAAGTGGAAGCAATATGATGCTCACATTCTTTAGAGCTCTTCCTAAAGAGTCTGATGTACACAAATGTTGGGTTTTAAGCAATCTTTTTTCCAGACCTTAACTCACAAGAGGGAGTCATATTTCTACATTTTGGATCTTATACAGTAAGTTGCCTAATACTATGAGCTTTAGCACCTTAAAGAAAGCATTGCTGAATGAAATTTGCTATCATTTGCAACCCACAATATCAGGACGGTGGAGGAAGAAACAAAGTTAGCTAAGGTAACAGTTGCAAATTCACAAAGACTATCTTCATTGAAAAGAAAAATATAAATATGATGCCTTTCACTGGTTCTTTCAGAAAAATACCTCTTTGAGGAAAGGAATTCCAAAATGGTCAAGTGTTAGGGTTTGAGCCAAGTCCCCACTGGTTCCAACTAGTTTTTTCTCAAGTTCAAGAAAACTACTCCAAATAAAATAAGAAAAGACCTCTTACCATACCAAATATTTCAGCTCTTTCATTCTTCCATTTTAATCAGGAAGACAGATTAGGCAAGTGCAGCCAAGAGGATGCCGTTTCATTCACAAGTAAGAAAGTCCCTGACACCTTCCAGAGTGATGTACTGACTTGAAGTCAACAGCTCTTATGTGTAGCAGACCAATCTATGTCCAGTACGCTCTAGTATAAATTTATACCATATGACAATTTTGCTCAAGATATGATTCAAACAGCTAAGAATGAACAAAGTAACCTGCAAAACAGCAATTGATTTCCCAAAGGGGTGCTTGCAATAGGAAATCATTTGGCAGCATGCAGAATTAGGCCTTTAATTGCTCCTAAACCAAAACAAGGTGGAAGCATATTTTTAGCTTTATACAGCACTGTTCGCCATTGGACAAATACTGGGATGGAGGCCCATAAATTAATGCAGCAGATCATTTTAGCCTGAGCTACCAAAAGACTGACCATACCTGAAGAAAGACCATTTAAGAATCAGATGTATTTCACTTCTATAGTTTATTGGCTGATTACTCGTTTTGCTAAGGTTGAACCTCAAAAGAGAAAAATTCCACTCACTCCCCCAAAAGAGCATCTCTGGCAAAAAAAGTGAATATGCTTTCATTTGCCTACCACTTTTATTAGTGTTTTAATGGACATCTGGAGGTGTGAGATCCTCCTTCTTTTCAATTTTATGTCTCTATCCCTCCTTTTATTTTTCATTCAGATAAATAAGAGGTGCGGAAAGGAGGAAATGCCAAAACCAGGTGGGGGATTTTTTTTAGTTTACTATTTTGATCCTTCCTTCTCTCCAAAATAAAATTTTGCAAATTAGAAACAGTAATAATAATAATAATGTATAGGGAATTATTGTTATTGTTGTTGTTATTATTACTCTTGTTTCCCCTAAATTACAGTGAGTCCTTTTTTCCCTGTTTTGCCTGCCAGGCTAATACTGCTGCAGCTAAAGAATGCATGTTGGCTTTGGGCAGGCCACTCAGCAGATGAAAAATAATTTTAATAAATAAAAGAAACTACTGGCAGAGCAAAACAATATTGGAGTTTTTAACCTACCACAAAACTATTTTCAGCCTTTGACCTTTCAGATGAGTAAACTCTGAGAAACAGCCAAAACTAGCTTGCTTTCAGCTTTCTCCATCATTTATACCCAATCTTTTATCCACCCACAAGTTCACCCACTCCATTGCTAATTAAAACAGAACTCAATATCTTTGTCTTTTAGCCATGTCTCTGTGCAGCCAACATGCTCCCTGTTCCCCTGAAGCTGCAATGCTTCCTTATATCCACAGGGATGGGCAAAGGGAATTATTATGCAATGTTGAACTGCTAACGCAGGGAAGGAGAACACGTTGCCTGAGCTAAGGCAGAATGAAGAGGTGGAGATTAATGAGTCTCAGGGGGCTATAGTCATCTCCTTGTGTGCTGCCAGCAATGCGCATGGGCTCTGGGAAAAGGGAAATACAACAGCCATGGAGCTGTATGCTCGTGTTGCCATTTTTTTGTAGAAATTCTAATATTTCTACAAATATGAAATCCAAGTTGTCACAGTTGTTGAAATGTCACTGGGTTAACATAAAAAGAAGGTGAGGAAGATTAGGACAGGGGAGCTAGATGAGTTCTTTGAAGCTGGAGGAGGCAAAATAACTTTTAATGGCTAATTCAAGGTCTTATCTCCATATACTTGGAGCTCTGTATTGGCTGAAGTTGCCCTTGGCTGCAAGGCTTTGTCCTCTGAACATTCTCTGAACTCTTCATGGAGTTTCAGTGGCATTGCAGAAATAAAAGATTAAGTACAAATCAGGAGAACCAAATTTTTTTTTTTTTATATGCTTGTGGATTTGACCTCAAAGAGAAGAATATCCAGAGTCACAATCCAGCCGGTAGATCTGTGCTCCTCCCCCTGTCCTGAAGTCTTTCCTGGCACATTTAGGCCAGGCTCCCTCTGTGATGAGATTCACAAGCAGCTTTACAAAGCTCAAAAGCCTCCCAGGAGGAAGCTTCTTTCTCTTTCATTCCTATGAAAGCCCTGTGGTGTCCCCATGATTGTTTTCCAGCAGATCCAGCTTCCACAGCCTTCCCTTTGAGCACAGAGGAGCATTTCTTTCACCTGACTGTCCTCTTGTGCTTGTAAAAAGCTTAGAAAAGAAGCCACTTGTAGAGCTTGTTTGGTAATAGGTTGTGCCTCTGCTGCTTTGTGGTATGCATTCTATAAATGGCTTTGCTATGGCATTTAATCAATTGTTTCAGCTGTTTATTACCTTGTATATCACAATGAGATGAAGATAGTTGCTTAAGTTACCTTTATTGAATCTGAAGTAAATACAGAGGATCCACTTAAAATCCTCTTGGAAGGATATGCTTTGAATGCACTGAACCAAAACAGAGGCAGTGAAACTTTCTGCCCAACAACAGGACGAATATCTCTACAAAATCAAGCAACTGACTCTGCGCTTTGAATAATCTGTACCACTTTGTGCCTTTGACTGCACTCTGAGTTCCACGAGCATGTCTCAGCAGAGAAACAGTCTGTCTTTGCTGTTCATTCCTAGATGAGTCCTGTAAAGAGGGTTGCCAAAGACAATGCTGGGGACTCTGGCTCTATTCTACCACAATGACTGCAAGGAATAAACACAAATGGATGTCCCAAACTTGGAAAAGGCTCCAGCAGCAAGGACCAGTGAGCTACATTATCGGCAACTTTAAAGGAGCTCCATGAATTTATTCTCAGTTTGTCTTGGTCATGTCACAGACACAGATGGCCTGTGGACAATTAACAACAAAGGGGATATGCCTCTATGCATCTCAGCATAGGAGGGAATTGAAAAAAGCAAAAGGTACAGGGCATTCCTAGATGCAAAACTTGCTGAGAGTTGTTTGCCTTCTGACCTGTTACTTAACCTCATGGGATGGAAACAGCCACTCGGAAAGGCTTTTTTTCCCCAAAAAGAGCCACATTAGAGGCTCCTGATGTCCCTGCAAGTCTGGCTCCAGCTGAACCAAAACCTGATTCCTTGCAGGCAGATGTAAAGATCAGGAGTTGATAACCTTTCAGACAGAAGTGTGTCATCAGACTGTGGGGGTGCAAGACTCAAGCAGTGCATTCAGGCGTTGCTCCAGCTTCTATGGTTCTATGGAGCTTCATATTAAGGGTTTATTAGATATCCTGCCTTCGTCTGTGGTTTGAGCTAGGACCAGGGTGCTCAGTTGTCTAGATTTATTGTCCTGAGCAATTTTTTTCCATATACCTTCAGCAGAATCTCTGCCCCAGCTGTGCCCTGGTGCAGTATTGCTGGATGCCATGCCTCCATCCCTGTGCTACACACATTTCTGAGCCCTGAGATAATAGCTGCAAGGTGTGCATGGTTACAGTTAGCTAGGGTACCCTGCTAAAGGATGCCTTCATGCCCATTAAAGACCTGTCAGGGTTATAGAAGTAAAAGTGTCCTCCTGGAGTCTCTAGTGTGGCACAGACCTGGTACACCAACAGCTCTGTTCTCCGAACAAAAATAACCCCTCTAAAATCAGGTAACTGGGATGTGCCTTCTCTGTCTCAAGGAGCCAACCCCAAGCTGTGATTAATCACTGAGTTCCCACTACCCATAAGGAATGCTCCTATGTGCTGAATATTATCCTGATGATTCTAGGATCACAACAGTAGGTGAAATTCAAGCCTGGAGAAATTTTGTGAGTTAATCTGTTCCAGGCAGTGAGCAGAAGACATGGGCTGCTCTCTCCTATTGCTTGCAAAGCCTCTGAAGGCAGCGATGAAAGTTGTGCTGTCAACCACACAGCCTCTCCCCAGCAGCTATGCAGAGAGCTGCTGTCATACTTAGTGGAGCATCTAATGCTTCCCAGCCAGCTGATAAGGCATTGGAGACACAAATTCTGAGATGCCTTGAACTCTGGGGAACACTAGTCAGCAAGCTGCTGTCCAACAAGCAGCATTGATCTGAAATAAATCACACAAGCCAAGCTTTTTCCAGCAGAGGCTTATTATTCAAATAGAAGGACACATCCATGGAATGAGGCATGGTGTTGCTATCAGTTGGCTCAACATGGGTGTGATTGAATACAGTAAAACAAGTCCTGTTTCCCCCCCAGAGTGAAGATTCATCCAAGTTCTGAAGAGGTGAGAGCGCGGGCCCTGTGTATAGAGGCAGAAAAGCTGATTTCCTTTTCACTGCTTAAATTAGAAAAGATTGCTTCTTCCTGATCCACTCTCACACCACTTGGGTCATGGTTTTAAATGGTAGCTAGAAACTTTTCTGACTCAGAATCCTATTAGAGTCCAACAAAAGCTTCTCCTTTCATACTGCTTCCATTCAAAACTCAGATCATGTACACGGTAGCCCTGTAAGGATGAAGGACCAGGGGGTATTCAGCAAGGTACCATATCTCCTTCAGGCCCCTGCTAAAAAGAATCTTACCTGAAGCAAGATGTTCTGGTGGGGTTTTAGCATGTACCATGCCCTGGTCAAGTAATGGCATGAACTTATTCTTGCATATCCTACTCACGCAAGAATGCCATGGTGCATACTCCTTCCTGCAAAAACAAGGCTCTGATGAGAAAAGCGTATTCCAGACTCCCCTGTTTTCCCTGTCCTTGAGAGACATTTGCTGGGTTGATTGTTCTGGTCATCCATCTTTAACATGTCATTAATCAATCATTGCAGCATGCACTCACAAACAGCAGGACACAAGGGCATTAAGAAAAGCTGGATTTTAATTTTTCATGTTTATCATGTTCATAGTTCTCCAGGGCAGCAGAATTATTTCTTTCTGTTCATAAAAGACAATTGGGAAAATTAGTTGGCTTCAGTTTAACAAGGTAATGATCCAATTTAGTGGAGATCAAAGCAAGTAGTGTGGCAAATGCAGAATGGTGAAATTAAGTTACTTTATTAATGCACAATGCACTTTTCCATCTTGCAGGAGAATGATTGACTATCCATTGGGTTTACTGAGCTGCAATTAGCAATTATCAGCAACAGCCTCCTCTCTGTAGGCAAGTAAAGGTCTGGATCACATTCTAACTTCCAGACAGCAGCTGTTCCCACCTTGTAAAATTATATGCAATGTATGAGTACAACATAGTGACCAATTATAGAAAGGGCCTCTTCTTTGCCTGTGCCTTTTTTTTTCTGATTGCTGTATCATAATACAAGGAAAAAAAGATATTCATGTGCTAATGATCTTTGTTGTTCTGCTAATGGATAATTTGATAACATAGTACATTCAAATTTGGAGAAGATCAGAAAAAAAATACATTTCTCTTAACCGTTTTGGTGATTTGTCTATCAGCAAATAACCTAACCCCTCCTTATAAGACGTTACTAGCAAAATGAGCCATTCTGTAGCCATCCTGTAAACAAAATGATCCACAGAGGGGGAGTCTTTTGCAAGCTTTAACTGATATCTGACAGTGTGAGAAGTATTTGGATTCAGATTAGTGCTTTATCTGCATACATTTTCTTGTTACCTTCTGAGACAATTCTATGATCATTAAATTCTCTGATGACAATTATGTCATTTTACTGATATTTTTCCTCCTTTGATCTTCATAAAGAAGGAGAAAAGGGTCTTTATTTATGTTGTATTCATCTGTTCCTGTTCCTTATTTCACATTCAGACTGATAAGCCTACAGTCATCTAAAACATGCCAAAGTATTTTTGCTTCAGCAGAGGTGCCTTGAATTTAATCTTGCATTGTAGTTTGTATATGTATGCATATGCCTGTTCATTTCTTTGCCTGTCCTCCCTTAACGACTTTTGATCTTGCTGTCCAACTTAAAGCAAATTTGACAGCTGGGAAAACTCTTAAATATCTTGAGTTCTTACAAGTCTTTTGAAAGTACGTTGTCAGAGAGAGTAAAGAGAAGCTATTAGCAGAGATAAGCTACTGTTTCAACTCCTACCAGACCTCAAATAATCTACAAGAAACAACAATGTAAGAAACATTTTAACTTGACATTTACATCTCGTTAGACATCAGAGAATCTAGAAGACACATGTCCATAACAAACCAGGCTCCCTGCACGGTTTCACTTGGCTCATGTAGCTTTTATAATTCATCCTTGAATACAGAAATATTGCCTTTGCTGACTGAGGGTGACCTGATAGAAAAATGTGAAGAAAAAAGCTAGCTTATAAATGGAAGGACATAAGGGCACAAAGAGGGAAAACAGATCAATTCTGGTAGCTTTATACAGCCATTGCTGCATGTTGCATGGGCTGTGAGTAAGGGTAATGGTATCTGACTCTTCTGTGTGAATCCTGCTTTCACAGGTTGTGTTTGTTGCTCTCATCATCACTGCCACTACCCTGGACACTTAAGGAGCAGGTCAAAAGGCACTACTTCCTACCTTGATGTTTATAGCAAGTCTTCGGTAAAAAAATATAGTAGCTCCACTGAATTTCTCATGAGGAAACAGAGTCCATATCCAGGTATTGCTAAATGATGACTGAAGTATTCAATTTCTTTGCTACCTGTACCCCTGCAAATAACCAAGTCCATCTTAAGCTTGTTCAAGGCCAGGTTGGATGGGGCTTTGAGCAACCAGATCTAGTGGAAGGTGTCCCTCTCATGGCATGGAGGTTGGAACTGAATGAGCTTTAAAGTCCCTTTTAAACCATTCTAAAATTTTAGGATTCTATGATTATTTAGTCTCTATTTCACATATGTATAAAATGGACAGATTACACCAAAAGCAGTTTGACTCATCAGGGAAATGAGTTGGCTGCTTTGTTTCTTTGCTTGGACATTTCTTTTTCAACATTTGAAGTTATACCTTTGCATATGTGCAGACATGCATGTGAATTCGTGTATGTGTCATTCTAGAGACATAGACACTCCTTCTATATGAAATTAGGAGCGAGTAAAAGTGTCTCTGTAATCTGCCAGTAGATAATTTGTACATTCCTTTTGCAACAGGCATCAAGTAAACTAAATATTAAGCAAAAGCTTGACAAGAGAGAGTCTTATAGTTTGTTTAAATTGATTTTCCATGCTTGATGACCGGAGTGTTTAATATTTAATGATCTGTATTTGACATCAGGAACATTATTTATATTTAGTAAAACAGTTTAGAGTTACTAAATTATTTTAAAGTTACTAAATTTGCTGTGCATGTCAAAAGGACACACGTTTCCATCTTAGTGAACCTGGTATCAGAGAAATTTTCCCGGAAGGCATGCTAAGGCACATGAAAAACTACAAGGTGGTTGGTGACAGCCAGCATGGCTTCACTAAGGGGAAATCCT
>JANRGW010009525.1:0-13227 GCA_024733675.1 Psilopsiagon aymara | reverse complement strand
TGAAGAGTCCCTCCCCACCATCCCTATAGGCCCCCTTCAGATACTGGAAGGCTGCTATGAGGTCTCCATGCAGCCTTATCTTCTCCAGGGTGAACTCCAGTAAAGTGGTACCAGTCGTGAAGTTGATTATAACTCCCCACTCATTCCCATACCCCAGTTCTCTTCTGGGTTTCATGGATGGTACTTCAGTTCTTCTTACATGTTTTATTAGGTATGGTTTTTTTTGTTTCAGGTAGTATTTGATCTCAGCCCACAACAAAAAGAATGGCAAAGGTAAAGTTTCGAGATGCCTGTCTATGGTTTGTATTAGTTGTACTGGAAGTGACTTTGAGGTACACCGAAGTCACATGTCAGAAGTGTATCTTGGGTCTAGCAGCTCCTGCTTGTAATTTTAGAGTGCAAACCTGTGAAAAGATACTGATTTTCTTTGCGTTTCTCATGATTTGAGATTTTGTCATGGAAAAAATTGGCTTTGGTCTTATTCGTGGAATTGAGTCATGCAGTTGTAAGCCAAGATGTGTGGACTCACTCAACTTATGTTTCCAAATGAATATTTGGTAGCCAAGTTTTAATTGTGGCTTCAGATGCATGACACAGCTTGGTGCTTAAATGTCAAAGCTGAACCATTGTAAGAAATTGGCAAATTCTTGCAAAAGCAAATGAGTTTGAGTCTCTCATATAAGTGAATTGATACACAGTTTATGATTTAAACTAGAGTAGCTTGCTTATGTGTGTGTGCTCACCATACTGATAGTCATGTAACAGAAGCTGAATCTAAGTTTCAGTATTCACACACTGCTGTGAATACCAGAGCTGTAAACTCTGTATAAAATACCATTCTCAAAGTTTAATACCAGCATGAACCTTGTTAACTTCTTGATTTATATCCTGCAACTGAAGCTGATAATTAATTGTGAAGTTATTTTTTGCTTTACTGTTGCATGCTTTCACACTTTGTGTAATCTTTAGGATGCTGCAGCTAATTCAGAGTAGGCTGCAGGAAGAACACTCTCTTCAAGATGTGATATTCAAAAGTGCTTTTAAAAGTGCTTCTACAGCACTGCCACCACGGTAAGAAGTATTGAAATTTTGTGTCATCATTCCCCCTTCCCCCTGCCCTATTTAATTAAACTTCACATTTTAGTGTGGTTATGATTTCCCTCCCCCCAGAAGATAAGGTAAGAAGAGAAGGCCTTACTGCTTTTATTGCATTTTAAAATAGCATACTTGATACTTGCTTTGGAGAGCTGTTGTTTTAGGAAAGCCTCTGGTGTTTCCAACATGGAGAATGTCTCCAGCTTTTGTGTTTGTATTTTTAAGTGTGTGCATATGTATAATACATGCGCCCCTTTTTAGTCCATTTCATCTGATGCTTCCTCCTTAATGCGAATTAGTAATGCCAAAGAATACTAAACTCTTATTTTATTAAAAATGAAAGAATATCTTTCTGTCCAGCAACTTTTAAGACTCCTACTATTAGCTATGGCTAAACAAGCAAACCATAAATAAAACAAGCAAAATAAATCAAACACAATAAAATCCAAACAAGCAAGCCATAAATAAAACAAAAAAAAACCCACCAAAAAAGGCCGTATGCACTTCCCATGTTTTAATTTCCCTGTGCGAGGACCAAATACATACTTTCTTCTGAAGGCAAGGCTGAAGAGGGCTCAAAATGTGTGGAATTTTTTTTTCCCCTCAGTTAAGTGGTATCTTCAGATTAAGTCCCTTCTGTGCCTCGGTGATTCTTGTTAGTGCAGTATTTGAGACTGTATTTATGCTTGAGATGTGGTTAAAAAAATACTTTTTCATCTCACCGTAAGGAGCAGATTTGGAAATATGCTCTGAGGTGTGGAGATCCCAACAAGGGTGGGAAGAGGAAGGTTTCATAAAAAATAAAAGTTTAAAGCTCTTCTTGCTACAGTGTTGTTAACATGACTGATGTGTTTTGTTCTGTTCATTGTAGCATTAAAACTTCCTCAGTGAACCATTTTTGCTAGAAGTAATTGGGGGAAAAAAATCGCCAGGGCAGCAGGATACACTGACTAAGACTGTTTTCTGTTTTCATGTTCAGGTATCATGAGTTAGCTTTGTAGGCCAGCTCTCTGAGTACAAGTATGAGCTAAAGCTTACAGGTCTCATCAGATTGACCTTTATTAGTTCCCCTCCCTTCAACCATCTCTGCTGTAATTTCAGAAGAATACAATGAGGAGAGGTAGATGATAATGTTATATAATGGTAATGCTAGGAAAAAGAAATCTAACTATACTGCTGTTATTTCTGATAGGCAGTGAATGTTTTTAAGTACTCTTTATGGTGTTTTTGTTTAAATAGGGAAGATAATTCTTTACAGTCTCCAGATGCATGCAGAATTCATGGCCATCTCTACGTCAATAAAGTGGCAGGGAACTTTCACATAACTGTGGGCAAGTATGTTCTGTTGAATTCCTGGAAATAAAAGACATGACTTTGCATTCTGTATAGTGCATGCGTGTGTGTGTGTATGCTTTTATGCTTTTGAGTTATTGACTCATTTTTATTAACCTTCCCATACACGCTTAGTATCATTTTCCCTCCGATGCCTGTTCTTGAGTGCTTAAAACCAAATTTCTTTGAGAGTGCAGTGCATTGTTGCAATGTAGTGGTTGTGAATTCCAGTGTCTTACGGGATGAAAACTCTTGAAAATAGATCCTCTGTAAGTGTATGATGTAGAGTGGATTTCTTGTACTTCCCTCCATTCTTTGGGCCTGTCTAAACTTTTCTGTTAGTATGCAGGTCACTAACATGTTTGAAGTGTAGATATGTGACGTTTCACTGCTGAGATAACATAGTTACAGAACCATAGTTAGGGAGCTGAATGCCAGTTCACCTTGATTTGTGGAGAGACTTTCTGATACGCTTCAGCAATGGCATAACCTTATATACTCCACATACAAACTTATGTTAACTCAGTGCTCTCCAGTTCTGCTGTCCTCACTTGTCTTCCTGCCACCTCTGTCACCAGAGATCTTAGCACACAATGCATACTCTAATTTTATCCACATGTAATTCCAGCTGCTGTTTTGTCTGAATATTTTTTCCAGATATCACTTCTGTCTGATCTTGTACCACCTTTCTGATTTGCCCCTTGATGTCCGACTTCTTACGGCCTTGTCAAAGCTGATCATTTCACCCTTACTGCCATAACATCTCTCTTCCTGTCTCTAGTTCTGCAACAGTTTATAATCTCTTGCTTTCCTTTCTTGCTTTTGCCTATCATTACATTTGTACTTCTACCAAGCTGCGCTTTGTCTTGTAGTTTGGTTTGAGGTTTTTTTCTGTGGCTTTATTCACTGGTCACTTTTTGTATCTTATTGCCTGTTTATTTACTGTCATCCTGTCTTGACATCTCATGGTCTTTCTCTGCCTTGTATTTGTCCAAAATTTTCATGCATTTGGTAACAATTTAATTTGAGCCTAAGTGGAGAAAGTTTCTTGCATTGTTGGCTGTACTGGTAGGAATGAAGTGTGGCTGAGAGGCTGTTTTACAGGCTGTTTCTTCCAGACAGACTTGCACTTTTTCCTACCCTCTCTGCACTGTTATCAGCTTCTGCATTGTACTTTTTTTGCAGATCTACAAATAAGTGTCCAGATCTGAAGTTAATTTGCTTAGTCAGGGAGCAAATACAAAGCATAGTTAACTTGCTTAGTAGCAGAACAAGTATGGTAAAGTTCTCATCAGTCACTTGAGTAGTTCTGCAGCTTTTCATGGTAGGCCTTGGTGACTCTTCTAGTAGCCTCGTGGCTTGATGTGGTTTTGACACTAATTCTGTGTAAGAGGGTTTGCATGACCCTGCTGTTCCTGTACCTTGTCATTCAGGCTCTCTGCACTTTGCAGTAATACAAATGTCATTTTTGGGTTTTATATAGACGCACATTTTACATGTATATGTGGTTTAGAAACTTTCATATATTCCATGTATTTGAACAGGTTATGTTACGCATATATAAAATATGAATATGTGCACATATTTTCTACATACGTACATGAAAAGCATTATTGAAATAGGGAGAGGTAATTTTTCTACATAGTTCTGTTTAGTAAAATTGTGTCTTTTGTGTGGATTCATGAAACAGATTTTTCATAAAACATACCTTGCTTTCTTTAGGGCAATACCACACCCTCGAGGCCATGCACACTTGGCAGCCCTTGTAAGCCATGAGTGTAAGTTTTTTTCTGTCATCTCCATATGAATGAGTATCATTTTGTTCAGACTGCTGTCTCCTAATTTACATGTTAATATAGGTTGCTGATGTAAAGATGTTCTAGCTGGGTAATTGCATTATAGAAGAAAGTAAAGAATATTCATTGAAATGTTCTGACACAGCAGTGACTTACTTTCATATGTTTAATGCTATTAGTATTATCTTTGGGTACTTTGTACTGAAAAATAGGAATTTCATAATGTATCTGTGTAAAAGTACCTCTGAGAATTTTTATGTTATTATTACTGTAGATGCAACCTATTTCCTGCAAGATCCGTTTTTAGAAGGTTAAAAATTTCTGACCTTTGTCCTTAAAAACTTCATTTTTAGGTTATAAGTCTAGAAACTACGTGTGTCTTGCTGCCATACTTAATGCAAGGCGAGGGTGGTTCACTGTAAGAAATGAACTTGGTGTTGGTTAAACCTCCAGATGCCTGCCCATGAATCTGTTAACACAAGTGTATAATCCTACAGATCTTAAATACTTTTGCAAAATCAGGCAAGGGTAGTAACTTGGAAGTTGCCTCATTCTTCCTCTGTGCATTTAGTTTATGAAATTTTAGACTTATTAGTATCATTACATACAAGAACTGTTGAATAAAGCAAGTATTTGGCCAAGTGAAGGTTTCCTGTCATAAATTTTAGCTGTCTTCAGCTTCAGGGTTTCAGATAGAGTTAGAATTTATTTCCTGAGTTCTTTCTAAGAGAAACTAAATTTCTTTGTTACGTATTTTCTATTTGAGTTTTGCTTGAAACATCTGTACATGATACAGTCACAGGCACAAATCCAATAAAATGCACACTGGTGTTTGAAATACTCTTAACTAATATTTTCCAATGTGAGAAATGGGTACATCTTTTTCTCTGAGTACAGAATCTCATAGTTTAATAATGTTTAATTTCTCATGTTGTCTTTCAGCCTATAACTTCTCTCATAGAATAGATCATTTGTCATTTGGAGAGCTCATTCCAGGAATTATTAATCCTTTGGATGGAACAGAAAAAATAGCATCAGATCGTAAGTATTGTGTGCTAAAAAAAAAATCTCGTTTTCTATATTTTTCCAGTAATTACTTTAAAAATATTTCATTGTTCAGGTTCCTCGTGTATAAATAAAGAAGTATGGTAATTTACTTCATAGAGCTGCTTATGCCTCATCCTCTGACTTGCCATCTCCAAAATCTTCTAATACTGCCATTGTCTCAAAAGTCAGTTGGTCTGTTGGCTGTTCCAGCCAGAGCGGCTTGTGATAGTTCAGTGTTTGTTCTCTTAAGGAGTTGCATGAGGACATAATGCAGTCGTAAACACAAAAGCATGCCGACTCCTCTAGAAGGATTCTCTTTGAAATCTGTCCAATCAAGGGAAAAACTAACCGGTTTACAAAGGCTTCCAGCATTGTATAGGCAATTCATTGGCTAAAATCTATTCAAACCACCATTGAGATGTATGCAGAGTGTGACTGTAAGAAACTTATTCACTCCTAGTGCCCTGGAAAACACTATCTGTGTGCTTCATTTGAAGCTTTGAGTGGCCTGACCTTAATGAGTCATTTCATTACATGGGTAAAAGTAAATTCCTCCTAGTACAAATGTGATGCAGGTCTTGCCCACAGAAACTGACATTGCTCATGCAGATGGTACTGAAGTAGTCTTGGCAGTGCTGGGACTCCTTGAGGAGCATCCCTAGTGTGAATGGCTTAGCTCATGAACTATTTTAAATAGTTTGTTTACTTGTCTCAGATGATCTGTGACTCTGTACTTAATTCAACAGTGAGAATTGTTTTCTTCTAGACAACCAGATGTTCCAATATTTTATCACAGTTGTGCCAACCAAACTCCACACGCATAAAATTTCTGCAGAAACGCATCAGTTCTCAGTGACAGAAAGGGTAAGTAGATCAGCAAACCTTGCAGAGAAAAATCTAACAGTGATGTGAAAACAGAGGCTTAGTTGTGCTGTGGTTTTTCCTTCTAGTGTGAAGAGGCTCTTTGGAATCTGATGTTAGAATTAATGGTGGATACTGAGTCATTTCCACTTCACTGGATGTTGGGGACATTCTGTTAGGTTTAGCTCTTTGGCCTTGTTTGTAGCTTTATGAACATTTAATCCACCTTTAGCTTTTTATCTGTGTAGGAAGCAAAGAAAAAAAAATGAAGCTCACTTGAATGTCATGACCTTGTTTGTGGTGTTAGAAATAGAAACAAAGCTTTTGTATGAAAAACTGATCACACAGAAGACATCTCTGTCTCAGCTGTCTTGTTTAACCTTTGTTGAACCACCAGCTTCGGTTATTCTTCAGGCTAGAGAGCTTCTACTTTTGGGCTTGGAGAGGCTTTTAATTCTGAATCCATAAAGAAAGTACCTATTGCAGCATTGTACATGGGCAAATCATAAGGTACTAATTTTAAAGGCTGCTGTAAATAAGAAAAAGACTTTACCTTACATATCTCATTTCCAGAAACCAAACTCTGTTTTGATCTTTTATTCAAAAGTCAAAGAAATAAAAAATACTTGCAAAAATTTTAGCTGAAACAGCAGATAAAGTGAGAGGTGAGAAGCAAGCCTTGGGCTGGAAGGAAAGTCGGAGATTAGGAGCTCACTGTAACACAGTTTTGTGGTGTTCTCCAAGGGAGAAGTCTTTGTATTTTCTCACAACTCAGTGCTGTGCTTCTGAAAAATGCATAGCTAGCAGAAGTAAGATGGAGGTGGTATCTTGGTGTTCAGCTCAGGACGTGCAGACTGCTGGAGTGAGAGATTTGCTCTAAAACTCATGAAAACTGGAATAAATAGGGATTCCATAATGCATTGTATTCCCACCTCCCACTGACCTAACAGTCTGCTTCCTGTTTTCTCTGCACAATCTCTATAACTAAAGCACTCCTTAATCTTCTGGATGTCAGGCTGCTGTCCTTACTGCATTTTTTCATCTTGTATTCATTTTTTCTCTCCTGCTATAAAGATGGTTTCTGTCAAGTAACACTTCCAGTCTTAGCTCTGCAGGTTTTTTGTGGGGATGTATTTTTTTATGGAAGTTGCTACACAGTCACAGGTAGCTTAGGAGAAAGCTTGTGAATAGTGGAGGTAAAGTGGCATTACAAACTTCATTGCTCTTATTGTTTGAGGTAGCCCTGTTGCCTTGTAAAACATCTTTGTATTTATCTTTGAAAGCCAAATATCCCCAGCAGATGAGCTGGAAAAGGCTACTGGTAACAGTTATTGACTGAACAACTTAGTGCATTTATTTTAAAGAGCAGGTGCATAAGCAGTTGTGGGAAAAGGCAGTCAGCTATCCATGGCTAAAATGTGAATACAGTGGGGATGAATTGCCAATGGTGAACAGAGTGGGAATCAAGAGTTTGGAAGGTGTGCAGAACCCTTCTCCACTGCTGTTGCTGATTGAGATACTTTGTTCATCTAAGCTAAACATTTCATTCTAGCAAGGCTTCGCTGAGATGCCTGATGCAGAGTCAGTTATTTTCAGCAGGTTTTAGCAATCAGAGCTTAAATCTGCAGCGGCGGAAGGTAGAAGCAGACCAAAATCGTCTGTGGAAAAAAGAGTTATGTATCTTTTGAGGGTGGAGTTTTGAGTGTTCTATTTAACTTTATATTCTTTTTTCACCATTTGACCTCAAAAGACCAGTAAGGCTTAGAGAAACAACAGAGGAAGAGCAAACAAAAAAGCTCTTTGTCCCTTGCCAATGACAAGGTTCTGTTTAACTACCTTCAGTCTTCTCTTCCTTCCTGGTATACCTGATTGTTCATCTTCTAATGCTGACTGTTGTCATACTCTTGAAGTAGAGAAAGCATTGGAGAGTTTCAGTGACCTGGTATCATAACTGATACATTGTTTTGGCACATGGTTTACTTTGGTAGCAAAAGAAGCGATATGGTTTATATCAGTGGTAGCTGACTGGAGAAGTTGCCTAGTCTGTATTTTCCAAAGGGGAATTCTGCTTTTTATTTTGTACTTTATTCTGCATGGGTTTTGAGCACAGACTGTGAAATCTACAGATGGATGGAGCTGGGATACATTGCTTTTCTGCTCAGTGTTGTCTGTCTTCTCTACTCTTACTAGCTTAGACATAGCTGAGTTTGTCTTCTGTCAGTTACATTCTTTTCTGCTGCCCTTGTACATTTTCAGTCAGCCTTACCTGGCAGTACATTCACCAAACCTTTTGCTAACAACAAAATTATAGCAAACTTTTGAAAGAAACTTAAAATTGTGCTGAGTTTTTTTCTCATGAAACCTTTTACAAAGAAGTAGCCACACTCTCCTCATCCTCCTCTTTGGAGTCTTGGTTTAAGTATTTGGGCAAGCAAGAAGAAACTGCTGAAGGTCCTGAATTAGAACTGAGACATCTGATCTGTTTAGAGTAGTCAGGGCAAGCTAGTTAGTATTTATATTGAGGTGGATTTCTTGCTATGTGACTGTTTGAAATGACCTGACTGACAGAAATTTTGAGAAGAGGTGTCTAAGTTATCTTTTCTTCCATTTTACCAGTTAAAGGAAAGGGTGCAGGCAGAAATAGACATATCATGCAAGTAAGCTTCTGGCTTTGTGGCTGGTACAGTCATGAGGGTTTTTTACCAGATAGTACCAGAGCAGAATAGTGAACATCAATAGGCAGCACAGAAGACCAGTGACCAGGAAAGTAAAGTGCCATTTAGCAATGTTTGACTCTTAGAAGGTACTGACCAAAGATATCTCCATATTCCCTGATCTTATGTTGATTGCTGACTCTGATTAAGTAGGTTTTTGTCATCGTATCTATTAAGATTGTTTTCCTTGGGACGAATAAGAAGTGACTTGTGTTTCTCTTCTTTCAGGAAAGAGTAATTAACCATGCAGCTGGCAGCCATGGGGTGTCAGGAATATTCATGAAATATGATATCAGTTCGCTGATGGTGACGGTGACAGAAGAACACATGCCTTTCTGGCAGTTCTTAGTGAGGCTCTGTGGCATTATTGGGGGGATTTTTTCAACTACAGGTAACTGTCAGTGCTTTCTCTCATAAGTTCTATCAGAAAGGCTTTTTGATCATATGATTATGGTAGAAGTAAATTTTGGGGGGAGTCCTGAACCTGTAGCAGGTTTAAGGGCCCATCGTGTGCACTGAAATATGCAAGGAAAGCTGTTCATTTTGGTGTCTCAGCATGGTCTTTCTGCTGTTCTGAGACGTTGTTTCCCTTTTAGTAACTATAGTATAATTTATTTACCCCTGGAAGAGCAAGTGTATGTATATGTGTGTGTGTATATATATACACACACTTGGAAATCTGTCTTTGTACATACACATATACACGCACTGACTCACGATATTCTGCGTATTTCCTATAGTTGAGATCCAATCCTAAATCAGTGCCGGAAGTTAAAATTTCTGTCTAAAGTAATTGGGAGGATTTTCCTTGTGTAGCTTGTCCGTGTACTGCAGGATTTGCTCCGTCAAAGAAAATAAACTGAGTTGAAAAGGCGCAATTCACTTTTTAGTCAAGAAATAATAGGATATCTTGATTACAAGTTAGTTCTTCTCTTGGCTTTCACTTGAAGAGAGCACTTGAAGTAAGCTGCCTTTTGAAAGTAGATGTTTCTATTTCACAGAATGTATTTTCACCCCTGCAGTTCAGGGAGAGGAGATCATATGTGCTTGGATAGCTTTTGGTTTAGCTTTCATTGATGCATTTCAGAATGTTAGAATTTCCCTGCCCTAGATGTTTTCTTTTTTCTGATGTTACTTTCTCAGAGCTTCACATACCGGTTTATTGCACTGTATCCTATTTAAGTGTCACGTTGAGTTTTCTTTTAGTATTTCTGTGAGTACTACAGTTTTACTGCTTGTGACAACGTATATCTTGTTTGGCATTGCAGGAATTTTACATGGTTTTGGAAGATTTGTAGTAGAAGTTATTTTTTGCCGTTTCAGACTGGGCTCTTACAAATCCACATCGGTAAGAAAACCTTTCTCAAGGTAGTAAATAAGTGGTGCAGCTACCTGAGGATGGAGGGTTAAGGACAACTTTGGGACTCAGTCCTAGCAGAATTTAAGATGTTTGCAACAAACCCTTCCCTTACATGCTTATGAGCAGAGATTTAACAGCTTTTAAAAACAGTTGGAAAACCTGACATGTAAGGAAGCAAGGGGTTTTCTGAGAAGCAAACTTAATGAAGCTGAGTCTCTCAGAAGTTTCTCTGCTACATTCCCTCCATCATCCCCATTACGTTCTTTTCATTTTCATATTGCTGCAAAAAAAAGTGTTTTCCTAGGCCTCATCAGGATCTCTCATGTATTCTTCTGCTTGGCCTGCTGACTGAACAAGAAGCACTGTGTGGTGCCTGGAATCAGTGTTGCTACTGATCAGCCTGCAGGCTATTGCCAAGTGATGTGAAACTGCAGTCTTCACCTTTCCCTCCACTAGGATTGCTCCTCTAGCAACTACTTGCTTTAATTTTACTTATTTTCCCATTAAAGCTTGTAGGTAGGCTTTGAGATTTCTGCCTTCCTCTCCAGTTTGAAGTTTGCCAGCTGTCAAGGCTATGTGAGTGGGGGAGAGGAGCGAAGACAAGCAGATTTGTGTAGCTTTTCATTGAGAGACCAAGCAAAAGGCATACAAGAAATGCCCAAGAATTAAGAAGTGTGTGTTTTGAGGGGGAGGGAGGGGAGATTCTGTTTCTGAACAAGCCACTGATAACACTTTGTTTCTGTTTGACTAGGTCCCACTTCCTGATGGCCACACAAGCAACCACTTACCTCTAATTACAGACAACAGTACGCATTAGCCTCCTGAGGAAACTTTCTTTCTTCCTGCCTGATACAGAAGTCAGTTTTTTATAATAAAACATTGTGCAATATGCTGAGACAGTGCTGGCGGGCAGCAAACAGTGAAGCCTTTACACAAAAAAAGAAAATCTGAACAAAAAAACACCAACAAAACAATTTCTGTAATTTTCTGTCTTTCGAAGTGCACGTGGAATCATAGGAAGTTGTGAGGCCAGTGAGGTGGAGCATCTTCTGGAGATTAAAGGAGCAGTGCTGCCAAAACAGTATTCATGGTTGAGCTGAACATCTTTGTGATGATTGCTATTGACACTGAAGCCTCTCAGTGATCTTGGTTCTGTGCCTGAGAAGGCTGGCAGGCTCCAAGGAGAAAAGAGTGCAAGTGGGATGCGTGGAAAGGCCAGGAAGCAGGCAAAGAGGGACAGGAGAAGAGCTGGGGTTTCTCCTCTGTGTACAGCCTGGAGGTTGGCTTTTCTTGTTCTTTTGTAATGATGGGTCTGGGGGCTAAAAAGGTGTTACTGGTGGGGAGTTATCCTGGAAAATCCTGAAGAAGAGGGAGATGAGAGAACTCGAAGAGTAAGGTGGAGCCCAAGCTGTGATGCATGTCTTAGCCACTGCCTTTCTGTAGTCCCACCATTCCTTAGTGGAAGAAACAATGTGGAGCAGAGGAGTTCCTCTGTGTTTTCACACAGCTGCTTTGCCAACAGTGAGAACGTCACTTCTGATGTTGATACAGGAGTGCCCAAGGGCTCTGAGGAGGGGTTCCAGTGTGTACTTCTTTTGAATTGGAATAAGAAGCCTTTTAAATAAGGCATTTGACACTAGTTTGGTAAAAGACAAGACTCATCAGGAAATCTTTGTACACCTGTTTCTTGGTAAAGACATTGCTTTGATGGAACCTTTGTTTTACTCCTGCTGCTAGTATGTAAGTTACGGTATGTAAATCTTGGAAATGGGGAGGAAAAAAGAACAAGAAAATGGTTTGCTTTGGTTCAGCTGAACACTGCAGAAACAAGGGATCTGTGGCAGTTCCCAGGCAGCAAGCGGTAGAGTTGGTAGTAGGTGGCTTTAGGGAACCTGAATCATTTTGCTACAGACAGATTGATAAGGGGTCTGCAGAATTAATACTGTTCATGAAGGCTTTTGTAAAATAAATGAGGAGAGCAATATCAGTTTTACATTGTAAATATGCTACAGAGAATGAATGTTATTAATGCAGATGGTGCTTTGGGAAACTAAACATCCTCTTACTGCTGAACTGCTGGCCTGCACCTGTGGTCACAGTTACTCCAGCAGGGTCAAAGCATCATAATGTGATTCCTTCTCAGCAAAACTGATCTAATAATACATTAGGAGATGATGCTGACCCTGGCCTTACTCACCATGGAATGAATATTATGATTGAAAGGACTAGTTACGGAAAAATAAAAACCTCTGTGGTGTCAGATTTTGCACTCAACAGGACACTTGGATCTTGGCGATGAGCACAGTGTAAATAATGTTGCTGATTTGCTATGCAAAGCAAAGGGCTTTCTTAACTGAGAAATTATGTGAAGTAGTAAATAAAACGTGGGAAATGAGGAAGGATCTTTATTATTGAGAATGACAAAAGATCAAGGAAGCTGTGTCCTTGTGGTTGGCAACCAGGTTTGGGGTTTTCTCTTCTCTGCCTTTGTTTAATACCAATTAGAACTGCAGCAGCTTCAGAAGCTTGCCCTCTGTGAGCAAGAAAATCAAAAGCTTTGTATTTTCTGTTCTCATTTCTCTTTGGTATTTCCCTTTGAGGTTTCTTCCCTACTTCTTCTTGGACTGGTTCTGCTTTGGGCTTTGTCCTGACACCTGTTTCTTACCTGCCTGGAACAGACTGCTGGTGGGAGATACTGACCTCAATTGACATTTCTGTACCAGAACTGAAATGTTATTTTCTAACATAAAAGAGCCAAGCGGCTTGGTATGTCTTCCTTGTGTGGCATTATTTGTGGTGGTCTGTCAGGAGCAAAGCTTGTGTGGCAGCTGCTTGCTAAAGGAAGAGAATTTGGGATTGACTTCCAGGTGTGAGATGCTGCATTGCGGAGTAAATCAGAGCACCATAGAATAGTAAGGGTTAGAAGGGACATTAAGATCATCTGCTTCCAACCCCCCTGCCATGAGCAGGGACACCTCCCACTAAACCATGCCACCCAAGGCTATGTCCAACCTGGCCTTGA
>JANRGW010009524.1:0-11958 GCA_024733675.1 Psilopsiagon aymara | reverse complement strand
GTTAAGGCGGGACTGACCTTTATAAGCATAACCAATAATGAGCTTAGGTTTTGCAATATGTATTAGCTAATTAACAACCCTATAAATTGTAAGATGTTGTGTAATAAAGTTTGAAGCTTGCTGATCGCTCATATTGAGCGTGTCCAAGTTTCCCTCACCGCGACAGACAATTGAACTGAGATGATACAATATTAATTGGTTTTTAACCCATTAGTAAATTTGTCCTTCTAAGAAGCTGCTCAAATGAACCAGAAACACGTTATACGTTAGCAGCTGCTAGAAGATGAAAGTATGTCATTGTAGAAATACATGGTATAATGAAGCATGGGAAATGAATGCAGTATCACAATAAGGACAAAAGAAGATAGATTACACACAGTTTAAAATATTCACCTTCTGTGTTGAATTTACGAAGGACAGATGATGTCAGTAAATTGAAAACGCCACTGAGACACGTAAATCATTAAACATAACTATTAAAGCCACTTGGGGAAGGAAAGCTGTCAACAGAGTTTGCCATTAAAAAATAGAGTTTAGTCAAAATCAGAGAATTTCTTGGGGGTATGTCATTTTCAGTGACATTTACTACATTAAAATATCAACCAAAATTGTCTGCATTCTGATAGTGTCAAAAACAATAGTGAGAAGCATTCCCAGTTGACTTCTGCTTTGGCACCAAGATTATGACAAGATATTAATGCTGTATCATAGATGCATCTTTTATACTGAATATATATGAATATGTGGAGTATATGAAACACTACATGATACATTATCTCATTCCCAGGAGGTGTAAAGATCATTGCTTTTCTATCCTCTTTCACCTTCCCTTCTGTGAATGGGCTCTATGAACAAGCTGTGTTCTTTCTCCCTCCTCCTGAGATTTTTTCCTTCCTTCTTCTGTCTCTCTTTATTTGCATGGTGGGTATTACTGAGGATTTTTACCAAAGTTAACAAGTTCTTTGGCTGTGAGGGTACTCAGGGAGGCAAATTGGTGGGTAGTAAAGGCAATACAATGTTTTCTTTCTGGACCAGTACTTGGGGGGATTTTATCACTGATAACTCCAGGAGTGTGCCGAACAACTCTCTATATGTTTTAAATTCATGTTCAATGTCCTGACATTATATCAAAAGGAAATGCTTTGGTGCTGTTGATTATCAACTGAAAAATGTTTACTGATACTAATTTTAATGGGAAATTTAATGGTTTTGCCTTTCCCTCTTGGAACAGAAACCAAGCATTAGCCGGCCTGAATCCCTCATGTAACATAAAAACGCTGGCTTCTCATACATTTAGATAAGAGAATGCAGCTCGGAAGAGAGCTTTTAAATGAATCTTGGCAATTTTTGCAGTCTATAAAATGAGCCTGGTTGACTGCTACCAAGTTACAGTGAAGGTAACTTAA
Organism: Psilopsiagon aymara; assembly: GCA_024733675.1. Classification (NCBI taxonomy): domain Eukaryota; kingdom Metazoa; phylum Chordata; class Aves; order Psittaciformes; family Psittacidae; genus Psilopsiagon; species Psilopsiagon aymara. Next base: position 10,552 of record JANRGW010009524.1, on the reverse strand, counting down.
ATATCAAATATTCCTTTTTGTTCCTGAAACAGTCTCAGCTTTACTAAGGATAGCTGTATGGAAAGTAGGAAGTGTAGCAGTTCAACCATTTCTTAACTAGCCAGAAACAAAAGGGGAGAACAGATGCCAAGAGGAACATTTGGAAACCCAAATAGCTCTTTTTCATTGTTCAGACCCCTTCACTGATGAGCAGATTGACAGCTGAGATTCTAAAGTATTCGATTTCCACCCTAGCAGGAGCCTCCAAAAGGTGTTAATTACTGACATTATTTTAGTGTTTAACAAAACAGTGTTTTCTGTTTGCTAATTGCAAACCCGGTGCAGTGTTCCTTTTGCAGCATTGAAATGCTTTAGAAACAAATACTTGATTCCTGGCTGTAAATACTGACAGTCTCAGTTAGTCATGATCTAGGAGGCACATGCAGTCACCACTGCAGAAACACAAGGAATGTTCTGGATTGCTTTATGTAGGAGTCATGAAACTTGATTGCAGTGGCCTTTTTTTAGGCAGCAGATAGACCAGATAGTTGGTTCTTCCTTTAATGTGTGAACAGGCAACAAGTAGCAGAAGAAACATGAAGTTTAGTAAAGCTATGATTGCTATGTTCAGCCTCATGAAGTTTTTTGTGATTTATATCAGTAACTTTTAAAAGGAATATAATAATAATAATAAAGGCAATACAGATGGGCATTGATTCTAGGGCGTGGTGAGGCAGTTGAAGGCAATTAGAAGGAAACTGTCAGGATGTAAATTGGCCCTTGAAAGAAAGGCAGGTGGGGGATTCAGGTGACTGTGAGTTCCTGTGTTCCCAGGTGGAAGAAATAAGTGACTAAGGAGGAAGAGGATGAGATATGAGGGGTAAGAATAGAAGGGTGAGGGTTTTTTGTAGGGCTGCATGAAGTTGTGGGTAGTTCGTAGAAGGATAGCTATTTTTTTCCCCTAGTAGAGAGGCTGATCTGTAGTTGTTGGTAAGCTTTGGAAAAAGCAGATGCTGATTGATGTCGACCACTGAAGAACAACACTGGTCTGAAGTGTTTCCTATCAAGAGGAATGAAGAAAGAAACGTGTCCTGAGAAGGTAGGAAGTTGTTCTGCTGGGGGGGGGGGGGTGCTGGTGGTAAGTGGAGAAAGAGAAGACTTTGCAAAGTAGGGAAGAGTAAGGCTGGGAAGCAGTGTGCCTGAGAAATGCAGGGAATGGAGCAGCAGCTTGGGGTTGTTGATAGAGTAGAATAATGCGATGGCATCAGAAAGCAAGCTTTATGGGGAACATGGGCTTGAGAAGTGAAAGAGCAGGCAGTGGAAAAAGTGGAGACAAAACAACATTTGTGGACTGAAATAATGTAAGTCAAAGCAATTGATTTTAAGTGTTGCTTTAGCTCTGGAATTGGCTGAAAAAGATATGCTAGAGGTGAAAGAACATTTCACTAGTCAAGATGCAGACAGATGGATTGATTTAATTAAAACACAGGAGCATGAGCTTTTTGAGAAGGAGTGTGGATTTTCTGTTGGGGATTTTGGACTTAAATGATGTAGAAGTACTGGCTGGTAACAAAGAGGAAGAAAGAGGGTAAGAGCCAGGATAAAAGTGAAGAAGCCTGATTATGCACTGGTGAGTGAAACAGCTTGGGGGAGGGGATAACAAAATAAATTGGCAGATACTAAAATTGCTAGCCAAAATCTAATATTCAGTGAGCAGAAAGTTGCTGGAGGGTGGCACATAGATGGAAGAGTTTACCCGAAAGTAGTTTGCCATGCTGTGACTTTCCCTGCATGTGCTGTGCTATTTGTTCTCAGCATCTCTGAATGAAAGGCATCTCTTAGCCACCACCTGCGGAGATTTGACATGAGCCAGCCAGCAAGTCATGTTGGATGCATCTGGTTTAATTGTATTTTGGTGCTTAGAGTCAGAGCATAATATGTAAACAAGACCCTCTTCAGGGATGTAGGCAATTACACAAATTGGTGTGGAGACATTTTGCCAGAAGAGATGTATTTTGTTTACCTTCTTGAATTTGGCAGGGAATGGCCTTACTACTTGCAGAGGTACAAGTTCTTGTAGCTGGAGAGTTGCTGTTTGGGCTCAGAGAGGAATGAAATAATTGTCCACTATAAATGCCTGTAGCCTAGCAGCCTATGTTTTCAGAAGGATGATGTAAGCAAAAGCAGAGGCCTTCAGACCCTCCTGTATGTTTGTGACAAAAGCTAATGTGGACAAAAGATTGTCTTGGTCTCAGTGGGGAATTCTGATAGTGCATTCTTGCCTTTTGAGCATGCAGCCTTAGAAACAAGCTGTCTTGTGGCTGATGATGCAGTTGCAGCGGAATGTTTGCAGCCTTGCTTAGATTATGTCAAGTGGCATTTAAACTTAATTCTGTGTCAAGATGAGAAACCCTCATGTGGACAGTTTAATGTGTGGCAACTCCTTAAGTTGTGCTAGTGTGAGCTACTTCTGAATCCTCATTTTTTTCCAGCTGAAGCTTTTGCATGTCTGCCCACAGAAGTTTGCACTGCAGCATTGCTGCTCAGTGGTTTGTTAGTTGTGGATTTTTTAAACTGGTGTTGGCAGCCTGCGGCAAGGGGTTGATCTTAAATTAGTTGTTATGTTATAAAAGGCAGAGAAGCAGCTTCTAGCATCTGATATCCTGCAGAATGTCATCTTGAGGGGCTGGGAGTCTGGTCTGAGCAAGAATCACAGCTCCCCTTCCCAGCTGCTGTGAGTCTTTTTAGCTTCTGTCAAAGGTGATTTCTCCCATTCCCACTGAGATATATATATGTGCATATATATATTATATGCCACAACCCCCCCCCCCCATTCCAATTTCTTTAACTTGTGAAAAGGAAGCATGGCTTGGCTTACTTCTCCTGAAGATCTGCCAACACCCGCATTAACCCACAAGTGTCTTCTTTCTAGCCAGTGCTTTGGCAAGAGACCTATCTTCACACTGCATAGTTCCTTCTGGAGAGCAGAAGGGACAGATTTTGCACTGCTGTTCACAGTTCCACTTAGAACATTTTCAGATTTGTGGCTTGAGGTCAGAAGGGTTTTTCTGCACAAATTTTTGAACTTTCTGCGTGTTTTCCATAGAATCATAGAACAGTTAGGGTTGGAAAGGACCTTAAGATCATCAGTTCCAACACCCCTGCCATGTGCAGGGGCACCTCACACTAAACCATGCCACCCACGGCTATGTCCAACCTGGCCTTGAGCACTGCCAGGGATGGAGCATTCACAACTTCCCTGGGCAACCCATTCCAGTGCCTCACTGCCCTCACAGTCAAGTACTTCTTCCTTATATCCAATCTAAACTTCCTCTGTGTAAGTCTGAACCCGTTACCCCTTGTCCTATCACTACAGACCCTAATGAATAGCCCCTCCCCAGCATCCTTATAGACCCCCTTCAGATACTGTTGTATGAGATGCAAAACCAAATTGGTGATCTTTAAGGATACATTTGGCTTGCTCTGACTATTAGTGTTTTCTGGTCTCTGGCAAATTTGTGTGCAGTGAAAAGCAATGAACTTGGTCACTTTCATTGGTGAATGGTAACAGACAGATAATAGCATTCCAGTGTCCCTTCCTCCATGTGCTATACCAGCACCACTTCTATTGATGTCACAAGATGAATGCTGTCACTGACAAAATAGCAAATAGTGTCTTCCCAGGAGGTGAAGATGATGTAGATGAAGTTAAGGTATTGCAGTTGTGAAAGCATCATGCAGCCAGTGGTGCAGCTACTCCACATACCTCTGTAACAATAATCATCTGTCTACTTATTTCTTATTTGCTGGTAGAGCTGATCATATAAAACTGTGTTCTGCAGCTGTAATAAGGTGCATAAGCTCTTGGACTGACCTGGAAGTAATTTTCAGAAATCAGTTGATTTAGGTCTTGTTATCTCTTTTCTGAAGATTGACGTTTGAGATTTTCCAATACTTTTTGGCATTGATGAGAATGAAGAGGTCTAATATATTTTTTTTGGTTGGCTCTGATCATGTTGGAATAAAGGGACCATCTCAATGGAGGTCTGGGATGTTATCTTGTGCTGGATTACCACTAAATCATAGAATAGTTAGGGTTGAAAATTACCTCAAGATCATCTAGTTGTAGCCTCCTGCCATGGGCAAGGATGCCTTGCACTAGGCCATATCGCACAGTGGTCTGTCCAACCTGGCCTTGAACACCGCCAGCGATGGAGCATTTGCCACTTCTTCAGGCAACCTGTTCCAGTGCCTCACCACCCTCACAGTAAAGAACTTCCTTATATTTAACATAAACTTTCCCTGTTCAAGTTTGAACCCATTACCCCTTGTCCTATCACTACAATCCCTAATAAAGAGTCCCTCCCCAGCACCCTTGTAGGCCCCCTTCAGATACTGTAAGGCTATTATGAGATCTCCATGCAGCCTTCTCTTTTCCAGGCTGAACAGCTCCAGCTTCATCAACTTTCTTTGTGAGGGAAGTGCTCCAGCCCCTCGTCATCCTCGTGGCCCTCCTCTGGACTTGTTCCAACAGTTCCACGCCCTTTTTATGTTGAGGGCACCAGAACTGCACGCAGTGCTGCAAGTGGCGTCTCATGACAGCAGAGTAGAGGGGCAGGATCGCCTCCCTTGCCCTGCTGGTCATGATTCTTTTGATGCAGCCCAGTATATTGAGGTGGCAGGCTTTCCTTGTCAGCCTCTTCAGGTTAGGAACTGACTTGTTCAAGGCAGTTCTTGGCACTTGTCTTGCCTCTTAATCCATTTCAACATACCCCGAACATTCTAAATAAATTAGAAGTGTTCACTTCGGAATAGGAAAAAGGTATTTTAAGGGTGTGTAGGAGAAATGCTTATTTCCAGCTTAGTCCTATTATCAGAAATTAAATGCTTCAGTAATCCCATCCCTTATGCAAAGTGAGAACATCATGAGAACCATGCAGAAACCTTGAAAAGACTCTTCTAGTTGGTCTCCTTTGCAGCTGAACATTGTTTCTCCTAGTGCATGTGTAAGCAGGATGGAGGTCTGTCCACATAGACACAGTTAGCTGCAACCTGCCATTGCCACCACTTCTGTTCCCTCACACAGAAGGTAAATTCTAGCCAGGATGAAATATTCTCCTAATTAAAAAACATTAAGTGATCACCATCTACCTTTTCCCCAATGAACAATGCAATTGAATTATCATTAGGGCTTGTACTGAGCCTTGATAACAATGGAGTAATTTGTATTATATTCAGCCTTAGTTTTTTTATTTCACCAAGTCCTATCATTGTGTTCATTGTACTTTGAAGTCATAGCAAGCTTCCCTCTGCTGCTATTCACCTGATTTATTTCAGCCCTAAAATGTAGCTCCTAAATTCTTTTTAAATTTGTTTCTGAACAAAAGGACTAAAATCAGAGTCTCTTAAATGAAAGACATGAGGCAGTTATGGTTGCATTCATTTGCTTGTATCTATTTGCTGTATCTAGAGAGCTATTGTTATGCATGCAGTACTGGAAAATAATAATACTAATGAAAAATAATAATTCTCCAGGGGCTTTCTGTCAGTAGCAACAATCCAAAGAGAACTCAAGCCTAGAAAGGGAGCGATGATATTTCAGTTCTGCTGCTAAACTTTAATGCTTTCTGGATGCGCAAAAAGGCAGAAGATAGGCAGGAGCTAGAGGGATCTGTTCAGTCTCTGAAGATGTCTGCTCGTGTGTTGTGAATGGGATCATTCAGCTGTAGACTGGACCCTTTCTGTGGAGATATGCCAGCTGCTCAATGATGTGTGACTTTGAGTGCTGTTATAAAGGGGTGGTAACTTATCCCTCCTCATGGCCCTCTTGTCTTTCCCCCCTTTCCCTAGAAAGCACTTTCTGACTTCAGGACATGCAACAGCTCAAGTTTTATCTCTCCCTTGAGCAGGGCTGGGGCAGGAGCTCAAGAGCTTGGAGACATATTTGAGTGAACTTGGTGTGTGTGAAAGGGTTATAAAACTGCTGGAGGTTGGCTGTGACTCTGGAGACTCTGTGGATAAATCTGAGAGTACAGTGGGATGTTACTGCTGCCTTTATTCCTTCAGATATCACACATTTATTTGACTGGCTTCTGAGAATTGACCTTTCCCAGGGAAGAAATTAAAATTTGTTGGCATCCAGTTTGAGTTGGATCGGGATCAGCATTGGTGATGAACTTGGCCGTGTAGGAGTGGTAGTTCTTCAGGCTACATGGATTGTCCTCATTCTGAGGAAGATTGGTTTTTTTCAGCCTAGATGAATAAAAAAGACCCCCACAATCTAAGTTCTATGAAAAGCCTGGATGTTTAAAACTTACTGTCTCTGTGTTAGTCTCCTCTGAAAACAGAGAACAGAAGAGCTGGGCAGGTGGAATTAGTTTCCTTTCTCTGATAAAAGCAGATTAATTTTAATGCTGGCTAAAACTGCATCCATTTTCTCTTGGTAAATGAACCATAAGACATTGTCAGAAGTGAGCCTTCCGTAATGACTGTGGTTAATATTTTAGAGCCATTTTCTCTGTGGATCAGAGCTTAGACTCGGGTGTGTGAGAATCGGCAATATATGCTGTATATTAGCTTGATTTCTATTCATTTGCAGCTCAAGAGAATTCTTCCCTTTCCCCATGCTAATTTTGGAATACCTGAGCTCTCCAGAGCAAGGGATTTGTGTCTCATTTCATACCCAGGTATATGTGTATTTACCGTGGGAGAGTTGTCTTGTAGGTCAGGGCTGAGGCTTGTGAAATCTCAGTTCAATTATCTGCTCTGCTGCAGAGTTCCTATGTGTTTTCCAGAGATCCCTGTGCCTTGTGGTGACTCAGTTTCCTGAATTGCAGCATGCATATTAAAATCCTTGCTTTACTTCCCATTAGCCCAAAATCTCTTAAAAGGCTGTGGTGCATTAAGGTAAAGAGCGAAGATATCCTAGGGTTCATTGGCAAAGCATCTGTTCTAGTCACACATAATTCTTTACAAAGGCTCAGTTTGGATGTTGCTTGTACTCTCCTGATTTTTGTTCTCTGAGCATGGCAGTCAACTTGAACATAGGTTAGCGAGAAGCATTCATATTGATTTCTGGATGTGCCCACTGAATTAGATAAGGACCATTTCTGCAGCAGGTAGTTCTATGAAGCTCATCTCCTACTATCTTGACTTGGTCCTATCCCTTCCTGGTGCAAGGAAGGCATAAAAGTTGTGTTTTGGGAGCACTATAGCAAGTTGGACCCCAGCAGGGGATAGGGTGGCTGAGGCAGCTATGGGACCATCATCATGGTGTGATATAGCTAATCAGGTTTCTCAGCCTGAATGTTTACCGTGGGAGTGGGAAGAGACTAGTGAGAGGAGGTTATTGTGCAGAGCACTTTTACTAGTGTATTTCTCTTCAGACCTGGATTCTGTAGATTGTTTAATGAAGAACTAGTCTTGCTTGCTGAAGGACAGCTGGTTGAATTGTGCAAATGCGAATTCCTGGGATCTCAAGAATACTGAGTATACCAAGGTGTGTGCCCTGACTGTCTGAATCTACTGGTCATCTTCCTTGGGTTTCCCCCACTGCTGCATCTGTTCTATACTGCACAGTGCAGGTAACACTGGGACCCGCTACAAAGGGCTCAACATATGCATAGGCAGTGTGTCTTCTCAACCCCATATGAATCTGACAGAACAGCTTCCTGAAGTGCCAGGAGAAGGATATTTTTTTTTGTCCTGTATTTTCCTCCTATGCTGGCCGTTTTCTGCAAAGAGGGTCTTTGGCCAGATCCCACTTGTATTGTCTGTAAGGGTCACTTCATTTGGAGAGAACATGAATGACTGAATGAAGTTTCCATTTGTGGTGGACTCTAAAGGGCTGGTTTTTGTCTGATTCCTGCTCTCGCTTTCCTGGAATAAAGCAACATTTAAGACCATGGCACCTCTGCTGTTAAAGCCCCATCATCTATGTCTAACTGCCTGGGTTTCCAATTATTTTCTAGTCCTAATGCTTAAACCAGTGCAGCCAAGTAAACTATCTAGTGCTTTAAAATGACTTGACCATAATATTTGTTCTTAACATCTGCTTTGGTGCTGCTTGGGGTCTGGAGCAACTGAATAGCCCTTGTGGCTGGCAAAGCTGTTGTTGAGAAAATACAGCAGGAATATTAAAGTTTTAAGACAGCCACTTGGGAATGTAAGTTGAGACAAATTATGCTGTGAATGTAGCATAATGGCCCGAGTCTGGGATGAGAAGTTATAGGACAAATGCAACAGCTCTGGTGTGCTAATAAAAATAATTGGGCACAGCCAAGATAATAGTTTTCCTAAGAGCTCTTGAAACAACTGAATTTGTTAACATTGCAATTATTCTCAATAAAGTAGTTTTCTTCTACTTATGCATTCTGCTGTCTTGCCTCCCCCCCAAATTAGGGAAGTGAGTTTCTTAATTATCCAGTTTTCAATCCCTGATGTAGGTTTCTAACACTTTGAGGTATATTTAACTAGGTTTTTATTTATGAAGTTAAAGGGAGGGGGTGGGGAAACAAGGAAATTTGGAAAATATATTTACTTCTAACAGGTCCTTAGTGAAAGCATGCTGTTCTACTGATTGAAAACCAGTAATGCCATGCAACTGTTGTTTCTACAATTTGGGTGTTGTATTTATTCCAGAGGAGTGGCAGAAGATGGAAGCAGTTATTTCTGCTGTTTTCCCTTGATAAGCCATTATGGTTTCCTTGAAAAACTGTTACCAGTTTAATACTTTTCATCCTTATTCACATAAGGAAAAGGGTTCTGGAAAGGTTTCAGGAAGTTAGCACTTAATGAAAAGAAATTAGGAATCACCAGCAGCACAGCTGGGTAAGCCAGAATTCTCATTTTACGTCTTTATTATGGGACTCCCCAGGGCTCCTGCTGGGTCTCTGCTCTTTGCTTTCTGTGCCCCATTTCACAGCTCTGTCTCTGCAGCATTGCCACAAAAGAAACCCACCTTTTAATTTACAAATATCTGAGAAAGGAATTATCAGCACCATCTATTGGGGAAATAGAGGTATTGGTTTCTTTACTGATTTGAATATGCAAAGTCTTATGGGTTTTTTGCTTGCTTTTTATTTTTAGCTATAGTTTAAAGTGAAAATGTGCCTAGATGACCTGCTTGATTTTTAACTTATAGCAGCCTCGAGTCTCTGCTTGGAGGACCGTGCCTTATTTTAAAAGGTACCTTCAAGAAATGCAGTGAACCATTTAAAAGGGGGCAAGCAGACAAAGATTCAAATGTCAGAATGGTACCTTAGCCATGGCAGGTTGTGTCACATTAACAGGACATGGGCAACAGCTGAGAAACAATTTGCAGCCAAGAAGATAGGCACATCTAATACCTTGAGTCAATCTAGACTATTGTGTCTGAGACATTTGGGTGAAGAATGGGATATTTGACCTTCTTGATCTTTTTAGAAAAAGGAAAACTATAGTGTTAAGAAAAAGCGTAGGAATTATTATTGTTCGCAGAAGACTAACCTCAAGGCATGCCTTGGGGTTGGAGAGTCATGATCTGAAGTAATTTTAAGACAAACATGGTTTGACTGGTGCGGTGACTCCTGATCAGGTTATAGGCCTCTCTAGCATGTTTCAGGCAATTTGCATGTGCAGAGCCTATTGAGAACTTCTACTGTGAAGTTCTCTCTGAACACACTTATTCTACTGCAATATGGGTTTCTTGCTGTTTTGCCGGTACTTCTATTCGTGGCATTTTTGTGCTGTTCCTGTAGCTGTATATCAGAGGTGCTTTTGTATTCTCCCGCTGTTCCTCCTTGAATAACAGGTAATTACTTGCTGGGAGCACCATGCTGGCAGGCCAAGATTCAAATCCCAGTATCGATAAGCAATGATACTGCAAGAACACAGTAGATAGCTGTCTCTTCTGTCAACAAGGTCTGATCTCTGCTGCTGTAAAAAATACATAACCCCTGAACTGATGGACCCAGGTCTGTTTTACCTTGCAATATTTGTTGGAGAACACTTAAATCTTTCTGTCCATCGAAAAATCTTTCCTAAATGCCCAGCATAATTATATTTAGATCTTGTTTATCCACTTGCAATTCTGCCAACACAATCTGTTATATTTCACTCTGTAGTATTTGCACCGCCTTCTTCTATTTAGAAATAAAAGTTGTATCCTTTGGTTCTCTACTTTGGTTGGTAAATAAGCAAAGGTCTGTTATGGCATGGCCACATGATTGTAGCTAACTGAATTAGCGCTTTAAGAAGCTAAGGTCTCACAGGTAACTCAGTCAGTAAAAGTTCAGCTTTTTAAACACTGGATAAATATTCCAGACTTTCTGCATGGCTATTGGAAAGACCTAGGTATTGCCTATCACAAATTCCTATTTCAGTAGCTTGCTCCATCAGTGATAAGATAGAATAAAAGACAGACTAGGGACAATGTGGGCCTCCTCTGGAAGCTATCAGGAGAACTAGCTACCCTGGATTTGGAGAAGGCTGAGGTTCTTACTGACTTATTTGCCTTGGTCTTCACTGGCAAATGCTCTGACCACACCACCCAAGTCTTGGAAGGCAGATGCAGGGACTGTGAGAATGAAGACCC
>JANRGW010009519.1:21036-34327 GCA_024733675.1 Psilopsiagon aymara | reverse complement strand
CATCTCCAAGTTCCATCTCCACGCCTGTCCCCAGCAGCTCACTCAGCACCTGGCTGCCACCTACTGCTACCTCCACATCAGCCCCAACTACCAGTCCCAAGCCAACACCCACAACCCTATGGCCCAAGCCTTCTTCCCTGACAACGAGTGCTCCGACAGAGTCACCTGCAACGGAGTCCTCTGCACCCTCGACAGCCAAAACCAGCCCAACTCCTTCACCTGTATCTTCCCCCTCCTCAGCCATGTCCTCAACACAGTTGATCTCTCATCCTGGTAAGGGTCTCTGCTGCCCTTTGCAGTGTTCTGCCTTCTGTTCACAGCTCTCGTGCTTGCTTCCTTTTTTCCTTTGTTCAGTCCATCCGTCCATCCATCCATCCATCCGTCCTTGCCCTCCTGAACCATATGGGAGTTGCGCATTTGTTTTGTTTTTTTGGCCATCTCTTCCCTTTGCCTTTGCTTACCTTGGAACCGGCTAGACTGACTGTGTTTGGGATGGATGGGATTTTTGTTTCCAGCAGGTTGTCAGGTCCTGTTGTTAGATGCATATCCTTGTCAGTGTTGATAGCAGCTATGCTTTAGCTGTTGCTGTGGAGTATATGCACAGCATCCAGGTTTTCTCTGTTTCTTCTCTTGTCTGTTACAATGTGGGTAAAGATGGGAAAAATGTTGGTCATTGACACAGCCAGGTTCCCGAGGCAAAGTGAGGGACCAAGTTGATTTTCCACACCAAGAACGCCATGCCCATTTCTGGGAGACTGGCTGGGGTTGGTCTCTTGGGGATTGTGGTGATTCATTTGCACCTTGTGGGGGTTTCAGTTTATTTTTCTTTGGTATCTTCAGTTCTGAAATCCACATGTATCTGGATGCATGTGGGTTTTTTTGCTTCTGCACTTCTGATCCTCTCCCCATTCTTGCTGATGGGGAAGTGAGAGAGAGCATGTTGAGCACTTAGCATGCAGCTAGGAGCAACCCACGGCTGACCGGCACAAACATTGTTCCTGGATTGGTCTAAGCAAAATGGGGAGGCTTAGGGAAAGAAACCAAAGCCAAACATTCCTCTTGCCCCACAAGATACCCTGTGTAAAGAGTCTGATTTTCTTGCACAGGAGCTCCACTCTGGGACATTTGCCCAGCACTTTTGCCTTCCCCTCTTACCTTGTCACTCTAAATTGACTTGTGCTTTCCTCCCAACAGCCCTCACCCACAAAGAGACAACCGTGCCACACATCGTGCCACCGCTGACCACGCACAAGACCACCACCACCACCTCTGCCAGCAGCACCTCCAAGACCTCCGTCTCCAGAGAGGCCATCACCACAAGCAGCACAGAAGTCCCCCACACAAGGACGTCTCCAAGTCCCAGCTCTATGCCTGTCTCCAGCACCTCACTCAGCACCCACTTGCCACCTACTGCTACCTCCACAGTGTCCTCCACATCAGCCCCAACTACCAGTCCCAAGCCAACACCCACAACCCTATGGCCCAAGCTGTCTTCCCTGACAACGAGTGCTCCGACAGAGTCACCTGCAACTGAGTCCTCTGCACCCTCGACAGCCAAAACCAGCCCAACTCCTTCACCTGCATCTTCCCCCTCCTCAACCTTGCCCTCAGCATTGTGGACGTCCTCTCAGCCTGGTAAGGGTCCCTGCTGCCCTTTGCAGTGTTCTGCCTTCTGTTCCCAGAGGTCACGCTTCTGTCATTCCTGCCTTATTTCTTCCAAGTATCACAGCCTGCTTGGGCATTTGTTTTGGTAGTTGCTCCCTAGTCTCTCTTCCTTTGGCATCAGTACAATGGCATGGCTTGCCTTGGAAAAGGCTGTGAGGCACAGGTCTCACCCACAGAGCCTGGCCTACTGTGTTTAGGGGGCATTGGTTACAGTGTGCCTGTTCCTTCGAGGAAAACACGCACATTTGGAGAGGCTTCTACCTTTGGAGAGGCAGAGGGTGCTTGCATGTTAGAAGGCACCTTTAAGCACTGTCTTTGTTGCCCTGTTTTGGGGCACGTGCTGGGCTGGAGCAGGGGGGAAGACAGAGACCCACTCCTCACTTTTGCCTGGCAAGACTGTACAGCAAGTCTCTGCCTTTCTTGCACGTATGCACAGCCTGGAACATTTGTCCACTGCCCTTGCCTTCCCCTCTTACCCGATGACCCTCAGTAGACCTGTGTTCTCCTCCCTGCAGCCTTCACCCACAAAGAGACAACCATGCCGCACATCGTGCCACCACTGACCACACAGAAGACCACCACCACCACCTTTGCCAGCAGCACCTCCATGACCTCTGTCTCCAGAGAGGCCATCACCACAAGCAGCACAGAAGTCCCCCACACAAGGACATCTCCAAGTTCCATCTCCACGCCTGTCCCCAGCAGCTCACTCAGCACCTGGCTGCCACCTACTGCTACCTCCACAGTGTCCTCCACATCAGCCCCAACTACCAGTCCCAAGCCAACACCCACAACCCTATGGCCCAAGCTGTCTTCCCTAATAACGAGTGCTCCAAGAGAGTCCCCTGCAACGGAGTCCTCTGCACCCTCGACAGTCAAAACCAGCCCAACTCCTTCACCTGCATCTTCTCCCTCCTCAACCATGTCCTCAACATGGTGGACATCCTCTCAACCTAGTAAGGCTCCCTTCCTGCCCTGCTCATCTTCCCCTCCCTCACATTTGTATTTTCCCTCTTTCCAGCCTTCTCTTCTCCCACCGTTTCTTCATAGCAGCACAGACTGCTTGGGCTCTTGTTTTGGTAGTTGCTCTCACTTTAGTTGCACTTCTGATTCTGTCTCTGTTCCTGTTGATGGGGAAGTGAGGGTGCAGCTGTTGATCACTTAGCATGAAGCCAGGACCAGCCCACTGCTGAATGGCACACACATTGTGTTCTGAATGGGTCTAAGCAGGAAGGGGGGGACTTAAGGAAGGAAACAGAAACTCAACTCTTCCTCTTGCCATACAAAAACCTCCACGCTTTGCAGGGTTGCTTTTATTGCACATGCTCGCAGCCAGGTGCTTTTCCTGCTTCATTTCCTTTCCTTTCCCGTCTGGTGTTGGTCTACCACTGTGTGTCAATGTGTGCTTTCTTCCCAGCAGCCTTCATGTACACAGAGACAACTGTGCCACACATCGTGCCACCTCTGACCACTCACAAGACGACCGCCACCACCTCTGCCAGCAGCACCTCCAGGACTTCTGTCTCCAGAGAGACCATCACCAGAAGCAGCACAAAGGTCTCCCCTACAAGGACATCTCCAAGACCCAGCCCCACGCCTGTCCCCAGCAGCCTTATCAGTACCCAGCTGCCATCTGCCACTACTTCCACAGTCTCCTCCACATCAGCCACAACCACCAGCCCTAAGCCTACACCCCTCACTACTTCCACATTTAGGTTTGCTAAGAGCACTACATATTTTTCCTCCCCAAACACCACATTTATTCCACATGGCAAAACATCTTCATTAGTAGTTCCTACCAGTGTCTCTCCCACATCCACTCCAGTTTTGATCCCAACTGTTTTGTCTACAACAATTTCTTTTGCACCCAGTGTTGTTACTACTGCTTCTACAGAGTCAGTAGAAAGGACTTCTCTGCAAACAACAACACTAACCACTACCCACACTACATCATCTCCTTTCACCACTAGACTGTCAACGTCCTTGTCTTCTGCTGTACCATTAACAGTGCAACAAGGTAAAGTATAGCCATATCATCTCTCCTATGTCATGTTTTTGGTTTTAGCACATCTTTCTTTCATGAATATATGAATTCTTACATTACTTATTCTTTGGTATAACACTATATGTATGGATTGGTTCCATCTTTTTGTTATTTCTCCATGTAATTTCATAACAACAGGTTCCCTACTATATACTGATGTAAGCATGAAAAAATCTGAGTTAAGGAGGCCAAAAGGATGCTCAGGAGAGTTACAGAATCATTCAGGTTTTAATCTTAAAATCCCAGTTAAGCACTGTAAGAAAAAATACCTTTTATTAGGCCAGGTTATCTCCCAACTTACGGGTCAGTCTTCCCTTTAGCTGTCATAAACTCTTTCTGCCCACTGCAGCTTTTTTTGGTCTTTCTTTTGCAGGATACTCTTTTCTGAGTTCTCAGGTACAGTGATGTATGTTGAGGGTGAAGCAAGGATGGGTAACTTGGGAGGAATACAGAGCACTGTATAGGAGCAGGGCAAGAGATGCATAAATTGCCTGCATAGTACACAATATTCTTGTTTCTCTTAATCTAAACATGAAATACTACCTTTAAACTTCGGAAAACTTTTGTTTTCATCAGCTGTTTGCTTCATCAAGGGCTTAGTGTTTTGCTTCAAGTCAGGAGAAAATGCCAGATCAATACATCCCATCATTACCTGCTATGTCATATTACGCATTCTATCTAGTAACGAAAGACAGACTTCAGGCAGGCATCTAAGATGTGTACTTCTGGCTGCCTATTAATAAATAAATCATTGAAATGTTTACATTCAGCATCTTTCAAATAAGTCAGATCTAGTATAAAGACTGTGAACCAGAAGTATTTCCACCACAATTAGCCAGATGGTTGTTTTGTTTGCATCTTTCTGTTCTCATCAGTGAATTAGATTGTTTTTTCCTGCTGGTCTGAATTAGCACTGTACTTGTCACAGGGTTGTTTTATTTTTTTTGTTCATTTACAATTCTAGTGACTTGCATGTTCTTGTTTGTTCTCCAGGGCAATCCTCTCATGCATCTTCTGTGTCTAGTTTAAAACCTTCTCTTGCTGGGTTACTCACTTGCAACATGTTAATTGGCTCATGCAGTAGGAATGGTTTCCCATGAAACTGAGTACAGAGGCAAATGTCATTCACAACATCTAAGATAAATTTCTGCTATGATTTTTCTCTTACATTTGACAGAGCGCTGTAAAGAAATAAAGTATGAAGAAAAAATAACTTACAAAGGCTGTTCTACAAATGTCACTTTAAGCCGCTGTGAAGGATCATGTCCATCCTCAACAAAGTAAGTTGAGAGATTATGAGGTACTGAAGTTGTTCCTTTGTGTTATTTGGTCATCTGTAAATAGTGGTATTTGTTAACTACTACTCTCTTTTAATTCAGGGAGGAAAATATGGTTGGCATCTACCTAGTAATGTTGCAGTGTAAGTCAGCTAACTACAAACGATGCTAATAAGGTCATTTAGTACATAGGGATTTACAATTTAAGCAAGGAATGGTGTCTCACTTCTTTAATAATTTTTATAAACACCAGACATAAGTGCTGCAAGTTTTGAGGGCTGCTTTGTTGGTGGTTGTTTTGTTGTTTTGTTTTTAAGAAGATAGAAAGGGTCAGTTAGGCTACAACTATTCGTTTTCAAGTAGCCAAGACAGCAAAATAAAGAATTTCTCACATTTACCAAGTAGCGTCACTTCAGTTTTCTCATAATGTGATCCTAATAGTGTAATTCAGGGATGTTTTATAGTTAAAGTGTGTTGGCATGGTCTCTGCAGTTCTGCTTGCTGAACTTGCACAGGAGACTCTTCAAATAGAGAATTGAGGCTTCAATGAAACTAAAGCCACTGCAGCAGTATTAGAGAGTTCAGTTATTTGGGAAATAAACAGCTAATAGTCCCAACAATCCAAGCAAACACTATATTCAAGAATAGGGAAGCAATGAAGGGTTTTGCTTTTGCAGTAACTACTTTTAAATCTATGCTGAAGCTATGAGCTATCCCCTTCAAAGGGAGTTGAGATGTTCCCCAGCATTTTGAAAACCAAATGGACTAATTTTGTATCTTGAGAGTTTAAGAGGGCTGGGGAGCCTGGAGGAAGTGGTTTTAGAGTTAAAGGTTCATCACAATAATTAAGAAAGCTATGGTTAAAACCCCATTTTGATTAAAGAAGTCTCTTTGGTTTCAGAGAGATTTTAACAAAAATATTTTGCCATTTAATGTCTTTGTTAATAAATTGTATGCCAGAGGCCTTTAACAAGCTCCAAGTGCACAGCTCTTAGAATTCCAGTATACTTCATGATTTCCTGAAGTACAAAAGAAGAGCGGGGAAATCAAATGCTGTGAGTTTTCAAGTGAGGTCTGAGGCCTAATAAGCCCTTTGAAAGTTTATTCTCAAAAAGGAAGGCAGAAGCTCAGCACACCTGAACTCTTACAGCATTCATCCTGAGAATCAAGACCAGTCTGCTGCTGCAGTTTTAGTTCTGTAGTTGACAGAACCTTAGATTCTTGAGGTTGTGTTCTTTTCTCTGAACATTTCCACCATGAGAAAAGTAACATTCAAATACTTGAAAAGCACAATACTGCATACAAATCCTGATGTTTTCTTCCAAACAGGTTGAATGTTGAGGAGATGGTGGTCAACACAGCATGTGGCTGCTGTAGGCCACTTCAGCTTCTTAAGAAGGAACTTCAACTGCCATGCGAAGACCCAGATAACCCTGGAAAAAGGCTCATGAGAGAAGTAATTGTATTTAGTGGCTGTGTTTGTGACTTTGACAGTTGCATACACTAGCCACAGCTCCAGCTGGCCTCAGACACCTTTTCTGGTTGTTTTTTCTTTAATTAAACACTGATCACGATTTACTACTTCTACAGTGACTGCTCACTGCTGGAGTTCCCTTGTATTGATTATACAGGACAGCCTTGCAGTGAGGCATCCTGAGCAGGCACCTGAAGCATCAATGAACTTAACTGATAAACAATTGCTTATCAGGAAGGGATTGGGGGGGTGTGAAGGGAGGGGAAAAAAGCATGGGCAGGGTGAGGATTGGGAGAGAATACCATGGCAGGGACAGTTTGGCCTTGCTGAGGGCAATATTTAAGCAGAGGCTAAAAACTGGCCTACGCATAATGCAGTAACAGAAGTTTGACTTTCAAATAAAGTAGAAGGAATTGAATTTGCAAACTTACCTCATTATTTGACCAATTATTTTAACAGAAAATAGTCTGTTAAAAGGTTCACTACAGTTGAATGAAGGTCTATGTAATGGCCCATTGCTTCACTGGGAGACCACTGAGGTAGTATATTCCCTGTCCTTTGAGTTGACACATCACTTGTGCTTGTAATCCATACCCAGCTGTTGTCAGAAAGCAAGGTGCTACTTGAACAAAAATGTAACCTTGAGGTTTCTAAATGCACCCTTAGTGTGGTGGGACATTACCAGAAACATCAATTAACAGACATAGTGGATTTTGGACAAGGCAGAAATCTGCAGTGCATATCCCTCCAAGGAATCAAAGACCATGTGTCTTAACAGGACGCAGGTAGTTCACTCAGAAGTGATTTCTACTTGCTGCTAATATTCTTTACTACTTTGTTTGCAATTCAGTTAAGTCAAAGTTATATGAATGCACAAAATCTCATAGTACCCAGGTAGTTTTTCTTCTTTTAGCAAGTTTTGGAGAACTACTAGGAATCTGCAGCATACATTTAAAGCTTGAGTGTGGTTATTTAGCACCTCAGGTTATCTTTTACAGCATCAACATTTTTTACAAGTCCTGCCTGTAATACAGGTGTTCACTTCTTAGCCTCAATCATACCCCACTCCTACACCAGTTTATTGCAGCTTCTATTCTTAATATACTTACCGTTGTTAAACACTAAATCGTTTCACATCAAGGTTACTTTGTTGTTTGGTTTTGTTGTGGGTTCTTTCCACCCTACACACACAAAAAGCCTTAAACAACCTCTCTGGGCAAGCAGAGATCTGCAGGCTGGGTAAGACTCAACTGAACACAACGCACCAGTAGTTTGCAGAAAGTAATTTACCATTACATATCAATTGTTGTTCCCCAACAACCATTCAGTGCAAGTATTCTTTACACTTCCATGCCCCCAGACAAAAAAAAAAAAAAAGGCCAGTTTGATTACTGTTCTAATCATTTATTTAATCTTAATATGTTCTTCTGATGAATATAGTCTAATATATAGTCTTCTATATGAAAATTCTCCACTTAATTTGACAGAACTTTGTTTTATACAAATAAGACAATCACCATTAATGTTACATACTGGAGTGTAGGTCAAGAATGAACATATGCTACCTGTTTTGCTATTCAGTTATTTTCATATGTCAATGCCTGAAAATACTGTACTTAAAAACAATAACACTGTTTACTGCAGAAATTACTGTGTCTGCTTGACAGGATACATCACTTTGGTAAGTTAACCATCATTCACAAAAAAAAAAAAATAAATCAAGTATTTGTCTTTAATTTGTTCACTTTTCTGCTCATGGCTTCATTGAGCTGACATTTAATACAATGTGTGAACAACTGTAAGCTTAACACAATCACCACTGAAAAAAGACACTTTCCCTTACCCCCCTCCTTCCCACATTTTAAATGCACATTTTAGCACAGCTTGAACCAAAGCACAGTGAACTGAAGTAGCGCAGTGTCTCAAGATGTCCTTTAATGAGGGCATACACTGTTTTCAGGGGGACAGATACACAACAGGATGTGGGAAAAATGAAATAGAAGCTGCTCCCCTGTCTTTGCTAAGACTCCCTTTAGTTCAGCACATCAGATGTTTAATGTAGCAGTCAACAGCATGGTTAAGGTAACAGGACTAATGAAGAAACATATGGTAGCAACAAGACACAAAATAATATTAATATTTTGCCAACTGCCCAACCTGAATGCAGGAACTGCTCATGAAGATTTTCAAGGAATGTTTGCGATCCGAGTCTTGATTAGCCCCTGAAAGGCCACAAAAGTGTCTCAAGAACCTTTGCAGAGAGACCAGGTCTCTAGCCAAATTTCTAGTCACACCAGCCACAGCTACCAGTAATTTCTGGGAAAAAAAAAACAAAACTACCTCCCAAAATCCATATCCCACATCCAAACCTTTGCTTTTTTTTTTTTTTTTTTCACTTGCACTCAAGTACCATCACCACCAGCCTTCAACCAAACCAAATTGTAATCACCCACTTCCATCATTCAGCTGAAAGCACTGAAGAAAAAAGCAAGGCACACCCAAACAAGTAGAATCCTGCTGTGCACTGAGCAGCATGACAGGAGCCCCATTGCTACCACTCTAACTCTTAATTTCATGGACATACTTGGCTGCATGTGCTGAGACTCCAGTCCCAGACTTCTCTGAAATAACCTTGAGAAAATCTTCATCTGAAGTTCAAGTCTCCTGTAGTCAGCAGCAGCTGACTTCATTCACTGCGACTTGAAGCACTCACTGGCAAGTCACCCCCAGTTTCTAGCTGTGCTACCTTACCTGCTTAGTTTGAGCAGCCTTTGGGGCACCTTACGGCTTGAACAGTGTGAGCCAAAGTTGTGGCCAATCAGTTCTGCAGAGAGGCTGCAGTTTGCTGATGTGGAACACATTACAAAGACTTTGGTTGTAAAAAACAATATACAAGCTGACCATTTTGAGCCTTCAGCATGCTCTCAGCCTTCTACACCATGCTGGGTATTTTTACCACCACTGACAGACAGGAAACTGTTCAAATACCAGTTATTCAACCTCTTGAGTTTTAGCATTACTGCATATTGGAGAAAAACATTGTTTAAAATTACATTTTCATCTAAAAGCGTGCATGCTTCAGGGCCTTTCAGGGGCCCACTTCTTTTTTTATACAATACCAGACCCTGTAGCTAGTTATATCATTAAGACTACTACTTGCTAAGTCTGATGGGAGACAAAAAACATAGAAGAGAATATTTAACCTTGCTTTGACTAACCATGAATAAGTGTGTACCCATTCAACACCTACCAGAGCAGTTCACTCACTGAGATAAGCAGAAGGATTAAGAATAGCTTTTGTGTTCAATCCATTTTCCAGAGATCACAAAACATTTAGATGTGAAGGATTACAAGATTAATACTTGAAGACTCTGGTCCTGTGGCTTTTTTCAAATACAAAGATTGGTGACACTCAACATAAGTGTTCATTTGAATCAGATTCAAACATACATGCCCTTCCAACCAGTACATGACTTGTGGCAATGTTCCACTTTATAAAGTTTGACTCTACATTAACATCCGAATTAAGTCTACTGAGCAGCATTACATCAGTTTCTTTCAGTTCAGAGCTGAGTGCTTTAGCAGGTGCTCCTTAAGGTAGAACGTCACTAGCCCTTTCCAGTTGAAATCCTTGGTTACTACATCTAAATAAATTTCCCTTTACTGAGTTTAAAAACTGGACCTTTGCAAAGAAAAAAGGAGCACAAGAGAGCCCAAACACCCTTTGTGTAACACACTAAAAGCCATTTTTAATGTGGAAAGTCACTTCCCTGTACTGTACATTTTATAGTCTTAATTTCAAACAAGGGACAAGTCCTAATAAGGCAGGGAGCTGATAATGGTTAACAGTGCAGTACTCAAGACAGTGATGTACAAGACATTTATTTGCAGTATGATGACAGTGATATAAATGGAAGAAAACCAAACTGACATGGTTAATATTAAAACTGTTCTGACAGCAATTCACATAATCTCTGAGATACAGCTTCTTTACTTGTTCGTAGTGTGAGCCTATACATCTGAAAAAGAACATACAATATTATTTAGTTTTTAAACACAGTTTGACATTAAATGAATGCACAGTCAACTGTGCATTCCAGTTACATGTGTTTTTTTAGATTTGGTAGGAAAAAGACCTTAAGTTAGAACATCCAAAAGCAGCCAGCCACTGAGTAGTACTGCTTTCTCAAATTGCAGGGTGGAATACATCTCCAAATGCTTGTTGAGAGGGTTTGCACCACTGTTCTAGCATTTTCAGGCTTTAACAGCAAGGTGTTATCCAAAATTGCTCTTTAAGAGGAATAAATGTCGTAGTGAAAGCCTGAAGAATCTACCATCACTTCTGAAGAAAACAGGAGGCTCATCACCCAAGACTTACAACCCGAAAGTTTTCAGTCCTCAGTTAACTCCAATAAAACCTTAACCAAAATGCTTGAGGAAAAATATTCTTAACATTGCATTCATTATGTTTACTCTTTTAAGAATCATTCTTCTATTAATTTAAAATGGCAAAAGGTATTAAACTTTATTGTCCAAGGTGCACAACGCAGAAACATTAAATGTTTCCAACCTTCCAGAGAAGGTAAGACTCCACAGATTGTCTGGAATAACACAGTGATCTCTTCCAATAGGGAAGAGAACTGCTATGAATAAGCAGCTTACCAAACTGGGCCAGGACCAAAATCCACAATTTCATTTCTTGTTGGACTCTGCAGTCCCCATTAGCTACTGTAATGGTGATTTAAGTAAATACTAGAGTTCTAGATAATGCAGATATTCAGTTCAAACAAGATCTTGTATTTAACTGTAGATACTTAAACAGATACCTGTGCCTGGAGGTTGGGTTCAAGGCGCAGCAAGCATCCAATCTGAGTAGTTTTTGTGTGTATGATACCGGCACCCACAAAGTTTGCAGGATTTGGATCTACCTCCTCAAGTAGGGCTGATCCAAAGCCAATAATCTATGAAAGAAACCCAGAAGATTTAGGGGATGGAACAGTGGGACACCAGTTTCAAATCTACCCAAGCACAGCCACCACCAGCTAGCAAAACAAGTGGGTGACTAATTTTTACTTGAAGTGTTTGAGACACTAAGAATTACCCAGGAACATTTCTTTTACAAGTTTTTGAAGTGACAAAGTGCCCCTGATAATGAACTGTTCCCAAAGCAGTGTTCTTCGAAAAACTGAGAAATAATTTAAATTCAACATAAGTCTCTCCTTGTTTTTGATAAAGCCATTCCAGTCTTACACTAATCACTTCTGGTTTGCCTAAAGCAGCCAGTTCTATAAGCTGTGAGTTGTTTTCTTTTCTAACTACTAATTGTAGTATAAATTGAAGCTTGAAGTATTTTCCAATTGGGTTGTTATGAATTGGTGTTTTCCTGAATAGCTTCAAATTTTCAGCTGCTACTGAAAACTATATATCTAAGTCAAGCCACACTGAGAAACAGTCCATTCAACCTAGTACTGCCAAACATCTGTAACACAACATGGACTTAAACTTGAACAGGATAATCCTACTGCTGTACAAACCAAGATGAATAAAGTTTGCTTATACCACTACCCTTACACTACAAATTGAAAATACCACACTGCCACACCCACCTTAGCTTTTGTGATCTCTGCATCCATCGGGTGTTTTGCTTTAAAGATATTCTGTACTTCTTGTTTTGGACTGCAAGACAAGTCAAAATAAATACATGATATATGCATTGCACAGAGCACTGTTCAATAGCAACTAATTACACTGGGAGAGTTTATAACTCACAGGATTATGTACGGGATAGGGCTGCAGTTCCAGTATACCCTTTATTTTTCCCCATGGCTTACAAGAGCCCCAAGCCCAAGTACAGACAATATCTTACTTGCTCAGTTGCTTCCAACGCTGAAAAAAGTCTTGAGATGACATCTCTGTTGGCTGGAAAAATTTATTCAGGGTGATTGGTAATTTTACCGAAAGATTTTGAAATGTTCCACCATACCTGAATTGGGAATAGAAAGAACACGGTGTATGCAGCACAGTGCCAGCAGTCTCTCAGCCTAAACGAGCCACGTTAATTGAGGATAAACACTAAGGTAAAGGTGCAACTGTTTATCATTAAAATCCATCAGCTACAGATAATGTTATTTCTAAGATACAGTTTTAATCCACTGCTGAATAAATATGCTCTGCTTAGATGGCATGTGAAAGTGAATTGGTAGAACTTCTAATAAGGATCTCTGTCTCAGCATAGGTTGTTATCCTTCTAGACAGCATCTAAAGGACTGAAAATATATCCCTGCGAAAACATACCAGTAAGAGCCAGTTTAGAGCAGAATAACAGAACACAGCCCAGAAATCAGGATTTCCCGAAGACTGATGTTTAGTGGACATAAGATTCTATTTTTGGCTGCATGCATTTCCAGTCCAAGCTGTCTGCAGAAATGTTCTTGGTTTCAAAGGGAGAAGTTAGTGCATATATTCCTGTCAAGATTTCTTAAGCAAACAGGAAGACTGCTGTTTTATACAGATAGCGGAAGGAGAAGTCATGGAGACATGCTATCAGTTGCTACTTCTTGATTTTTTTTTTTAACCTCATTGTTCCAAGTGGATTCCCTAATTTCCCTTGTAGCTTAAAGCTTAGTTAAATCAATTTTTCAAGTACATCACCTACTGTCATGGGTTCAGCAGTAGCAGTCATTTTTCTCCTTCTCACTAGCTAGTGCAGTGCTGTGGTTTTGACTTTCGGCCTGGGAACAGTGCTGATAACACCATGTTTTTAGTTATGGCTTAGTGATGTTTGGTCTGGCCAAGGACTTTTGGAGCCTCATGCTCTGCCAGGGAGGAGGG
>JANRGW010009519.1:408-11671 GCA_024733675.1 Psilopsiagon aymara | reverse complement strand
AAAAATAAGAAAAATAAGAAAAATAAGAAAAATAAGAAAAATAAGAAAAATAAGAAAAATAAGAAAAATAAGAAAAATAAGAAAAATAAGAAAAAATAAGAAAAAATAAGAAAAAATAAGAAAAAGCTGCTTCTATTTTTACTACATTTCAGTAATTTTTCAGGTTTACCAATTTCCTAACTAAGGAAGGAAAACCAAAGCCATCCACCAAAATACCAGCATAACGCACCCTATCCTCCCACACCAAGACCAGAACAGTACTAGATGTATTGATATCACTTAAGCTAGAGAAGCTTCTCATCAACGTAATGTGGCCTCTCGCTCTGAAAATCAATGATGCTAATACTTCAGCACTACTTTGTTGCAATATTCAGGATCATAATTTTACTCCTCCCTAGCACCAGGAAGCACATACACCTGCTCGATCACCCTCTGTTTATTTAATTTCTACCTCATTTTGAAAGTGAATTGAAAATAGTTATTCTCACCTCAAAAACAGTCTTTGCTGCATACCCTTGAACATCATCCCTGTTGATGACAATCTGAATAACTCGATACCACACTTCTTCACTGACATAGTCACCAGCAATGCGAATCAGATTTAAGATAGTATCCACATACCAGGTATAATCCACGGCATACTTCTCAGCTAGAATAGCAACTTTCAGAACCTGGGCATATGTAAGAGAATAAAGAAGGTGGACTAGCTTCTACTATAAGCTGAATGAACTGTCATATACACCATAATACACCTCAATTGCTCCCATAGCGAAGGTGAAAAAAAACATTGAAATTCTGTGCTAGAACATACCAGTTGCGACGTACATAATGCTTTCCCTATAATGTATTCGAGCAGGTTGCATCTAAATTTATTGAACATCTTTTGTTTTCTAGAAAAGCACCAACCCTCATGCCTCCCTGCCCCCCTCTCTCCCTCCCCAGCAAAAAAATCCCCCCAAAAACAGAAACACAAGCTAGCAGACACAAACCAGAGTCACCAAAAACACAGCTGGCTTTCAGGTCATACTAAGATTCCTGTACCATAAAGCAAACAACCAGCATAGGAAGAAGCCTCCACATAATTTGTCAGCTGTATTTATACAGACCTATTTCCTTAAGAGTAGCAAATGAACAGAACAAAATTCACATTATCTGCCAAGTCAGGGTAGATTGTCAACATCAATAAGACAGTAAATCAAGAGATAAATCAACTAACACAGCATTCTATGTTAACTTTTCCAATAAAGAAACTTTCACACCTAATCTAAGTATTACCATAAGTACAGCTTTTGGCTACCATTTGAGGAAGGTTGTTAAGTATTTCAAGTTTTGCATTTTTTTTTCCCTGCTGGAAGGAAGGAAATAAAATCAGCTGAGAGAGGCACGGTAGCTAATTGTTTTAGGGAATCTTAGACTGAGAGAATGCTCTCACAGCATACACAGCATGAAGTTCTTCCTACAAATAAGTATTTATCATACTAATATTCGAAGATATTAAGCAGTCAAGTAGAGTAGCACATAACCCTCAGATCTAGAGATTATATTTACTCAAGCACTGACAAAATTACTTTTATATACAATGCTCTGAGACAAAATTAGTTTTGAAATTCCTAGTTTCCAAGGCTTCCCCCATGACATTAGTTTAACTTGTATGAAGAATATACGTTGTTGCTGACAACAAACTTATGGGGTTGGGGTTTTGTTTGGTTTTGGTTATTTTCTTTAAACCACCATGAAAAAGAACCTCTATAACAGACTATCCAGCATCCCAATCAATAAATGATACATATGATGCCAAAGACAGATATGAAAAAATAAGGAAACAAATCTCTCACAATTTCTTCTCTAATGGAATAATCAGCTGTCTCCAAGTAATTCAGCATTTCAGCCACAATCTGTTGGGCATTGCTTCGGTCACACATTGCGTACAGTAGATCTACAGCTCTTTGTCGTACACTTACATCTCTTTCAGTCTGAAAAAGACACACAGCAAGTCAAAATTATTTCATCTTTATTTGGAAAGCTCATGCATCTTACTGAAGAAATTAAACTTACTATAATCCACTGTCAAATTCAAGACAAATGCATTTTCATAATCTTTCAGACACAGAATGAACTTGGGATATACCCGTCACATAAACTGTGAGTTTCTTATGGTGTTCTCACTTTCAGTCACCTAGAAAGAAGTCACTCGAGACTCAGACAGCTTCCCACTTAAGATAATATTACAAAACTTAAATCATGAGGTTTTGTTTCTGTAGTACACATTTAAATCTGCGCCAAGTGCTGAAAAGATAGGGGAGTTTGTACAGATGACACCACTATAACACTAACTAGGGTGAATGAGTTTTTGGTCTACTGTGCACTGGACAACTGGGACCATTGGCCACAAATGCACTAATAAATGGCCAAAATTGTCAAGCTGTCAACAAGCCAATGAGTAAACAGCTACCTGCATGTTTAGTGTTGTGCTTGCCTTGTATCAACAGAAGCTCAGCTAGATTTCTTCAACTTTTGAAGTTAGACAAATAATACATGCTACAGAACGTGCTTGGAACAAAACACATGTGAACACTGAAGTGTGCAAATAAATCTACATACAAATCAGTTTTCCTCTTTTGACTTTTGCATATTTATAGAAACATGGCCTGAGAATGTGTCTGTTTTCTTGACTTCCTGATCCTGCAGTGGAAGTTGATATGCTCTGCCTCTTTCCAATAGCTACTGCAGTGAAGGAATAGTTTCTGGTACCAGGAAGACAGTAATACAGTCTTCCCAGCATTCTCCACTTTGAAATTCCACATTTTGAAAGACTTATTCCTCTTCAGTCTACAGCTTCAGGACATATCAAAGTGTTACAAAAGCCACAAGTATCAGATTTACCAGCAAGCTGCAGAAATGAACTGAAGCTGACCTCTATCATTACCAGCACAGCAAGATTTTGCAGGATTAAGGGAAAAAACCCTAGAGTAGACTTCTGAGAATAACTCATTTGGCCCACAAGCATTATTATATTAACTGGGGATAAGGGACTTGGGGGAAGTAAGGTCCTTTCCAACCCTAACTATCCTATGATAAATAGGAGAGAGGGCATTGACGCAGGGGAGAAGACAACACTCAAAACAGGCTGCACACTTAAATATTTACCTTCAATGCATTGATAACTGTTTCTATGTGTGTTTTCACAGCCTCATGTGAGAATTCAGAGCTGGCAAGCGTGCACATGCTTTCCAGTGCTAGGTAACGCAAATTAGTTTCTCGGTGCTGCAAGAATTGACCTAGCTGGTTACAGGCACGGACTAGTAGATTTGGCTCACTGCACAAAACAGAAGAGAAAGTGAAAGGGTTAAAAGCAATAGGTTTGAAAACATCCAGATACAGAATATGATTTTTGCAGTGGAAATATCTTAAAATGCCTCAAAGTATCTGCTAGAATGCCCTGCTGGTGAAAGGAAAAATCAGACACTGTGAGCAAATAATCTCTGTTGGATCAGAGTGGTGAGGTCAATCCAAAACAAAAACAAACAAAAAAAAAAAATAGCAGCAAGAAACAAAGTGATAAAAAAAAAAAAATGCTGACAGTCCATTAATACTGTTCAACTCCATTGCTGTGCTTGTGTTCCAGTCTAGCAAGCAACTCCACTTTCCGCTCTCCCTCCCTTCTTCCCCAGTAAAATCCCATTTAGTGTTCAAGACAAAGCCACAGCTTTTCACTTAAAAAGTTCTCTCAGAAGTGTTCCCATAGCTCACCTGTCATGATGTATAATTAAGCTTATTGCCTCAAACAGCACAGCATTCTTCGCATTTGAGTGTTGTACTTTTTTTGACTTTGGTGGCTCCTGCGCTTTGTTAAGAATAGTTTCCAGGCATTCTGTTAGACGACCACGTACCGCAGGGTCTTCTGGAGAAGAATGAGCCGTTGGACAACTTCATTTTGCTCAGAATCCTAATTACTACCTTAGGCCTTCCACCTTCCCAAATCTTAGTAAACTGAAGTGTTCTGATACATTAAAACCAGTTCATCCTCCCTCAATACACAGCTGGCAAAAGAATTCTAAGCCACAGTTGAAAATAAAAGCCAAACATGATCTGCACTGTAATACATTTCAATGCTTTAATATAGTTGATGATAAAAAACAATATTTAAAATGGCAGTTGCAACTGCTTTGTAAGATGCATGCTGATTTGACACTTAGCTCTAAGTTACATGGCCTTTTGAATTCTGTTGTTGAATTTAAACAATCTGAAACACTCAAGAGCACAGACTTCAGTACCCGTGTCTTAACACAATGTGTTTACACTCCAAGTTATGGTAACTCTAGAAAAACAGCTCTTTGGAGAGAATGTACTGCATAAAGAGAGATGACCACCGTTATGACCACTCCATTACCTGGAGGTGGGTAGCACTGTAACAGCCTCAGAAGTTTCACAGATAGCCAAGGCGCAGGAACAAAGTAGTATGTATAGTCCTGAAGATCTGTAGATGCAGAAGTTACAATCTGTAAAATAAGCAGACAGGACATCAACTACTGAAGCAATGCTCAGTCATGCAAAGGGCCTAAAGAACACTGTAGGTTATCTTTGACAGAAGCTTACAGATCTATCTCAATAGCAATGTTTAATTCATTTAATTAGGTGCAAGTTGTCGTACTATGACTAAACCACCAGGTTCCCTAGCAACAGAAATTCAGTTTTACAGATACAGCCTAAGAAGTGTCTTCCTGAAAGCATACTTGCTTTTCTTAAGAATGGAGATACCATCTTGTAATACTAGAACATTTAATTGGAAGCTTGATTTTCTTTGGTCCAGCAATTCATAAATGCAGCCAACAGAAACCCTAAATAAAGGGTTATAGTTGACTGCTGTTGGTAAACTTGGAATTCTAGCACAAGACCATGACAAACTGAACTAAAGCAGAAGGGCCAACACCTTTAGCAATGTTTATACTGCAGAACAAAGAACGGATAGTTTTCACAGAAGCAGTTTATATGTGTAGTAACATGGTAAGATTGGATTAGATTTCAGTTGGGGTACCCCCCTTCACAGATTTTTTCCTCCTTTTCTACCAACAAAGTTTGGGCAAGCTAATACAGTTTTCTGCCCTGGTAAGCAAAAATTGCTAGAAAGGTTAGCTGAACCAGCTGTATGAACTGAAACTGAATCATCTTCACTTTTAACGGTACACTAAACTAACCTGACCTAGAAAACCAAGAAAATTAAGCAACCATGAAGTATTATCAGGGTTATCATTGGACTCACTCTGCTTAATCTAGATACTGCCAAGGAAACTGAAGTTTTAAACTCTTCTGGGTTCTTCTGTGCCAAAGTGGTGATCAGACTTGTAGCTGCAGTAACTACACCCTAGAAAAAAGAAATAGCAATGTAATACCTTCCATTTTGTAACAGTTTAAGATACTACCTATTAACACCTTTCACTTCAAGTGTTTTTTAATATACAACAAAAAAAAGTTCATCCCCATAGCAAAGCCCCACAGTACAAAGCCCTTTTTGGCTAGCAATTAAACTACTTACACATCTTCAAAATCCAACAGGATTTTCAACAATGTAACTGCCATGCTTGCAGAATATTTAATGTTATGTTTCTATTAGCTTTGTCTCATGTTTGGATAGTACATCCAAAATAACAGAGCTACACTAAAATAAAGGCTGGATGCAAACTTTTATTACACAAGCAAAGGATGAGTAGAAGAAATAGGATGCAGCAGATAATCCAGGAAAATTCTGCCAATTCAACATGGAGATGGCTTTTCATGACACAAACATAATACATTACTGCAGACTAAGGCACACTTATTATTGCTGAAGCACAGGTCTCAACAGCCTTACTTCAATGGGGAAAAAAAAAAATCTCTTATCTACAATGGTAGGTTTGTATTACACCTATGCAATATGACTTAGGATTGCAAGGCACAAGATTGATTTGTTTACTGTCAGAGTAAAGTGACTTGTGCATATCATTCTTGCACTTCCAAGAAAAAGTTAAGACTTTACTAAAAAATTAATATACACGGCAACTAAAAACAGGACAACAGCTCCCATTTCCTTCCCTGAGCCTGAAGAAAACAGCAACCCACTTGCTTGAAAGATTCAAGAAGAAATAAATTAATAAATTAACAGTGTACTTCACAGCAGAAGTAACATCATTCTCTACATAGCAGGCCCAAGCAGCATAAGTAAGCTGATTTACCAAGTGCTGGTCATTGAGGAGATGTACCACTCTAGACGTCCAGTCTCCCATGGGGACAAGGTCAGGAGAAGTTCTATACAAACGCAGCAAGCATAAGGCAGCACTCTGCTTTACGCTGTCCATAGTATCTCTGTACAACATGAACGTGGATTTAAAAGACAGTGATGAAATCAAAGCAATACTTGTAGGCTAGTATTATGCTAGTCTTTGCACTGACTACATTCTAGCCAGGTAGTGAATCTTTTCAACAGAAGTCGAAAGAGAAGATCACTAAATTCTGTCTATGATGTTCTTAATTTTGTCCAGTAAGTATAACTAGACAAGTTTTCAACCATTACTTGTCTAGTAGCCCTGATAATGATTCCTTGCAAGTTAGAGTGATGTTTCACATCTTTTTATCAGATCTGAAAGTCATTTATGAATCTATTATTTATGCAACATATTACATGCACACAAGCTTATCTAACCACAAGATCAAGCTTCTTCCAAATGGACTCAAATCAAACAGTTAAGGTACACAATTATGCATGCAACAAACTACTGTAAGAGCTACTACTCTAGTTCAATGAACTACCTTTCACAAAGTGAGTCAATTAAGCATTTGTATGTTGCACAAGCAATGGCTAAAAATTTACAGAGCATTAGCATTGAGAGCTTGCACTGTATGATCTTGGTTAAATGTTCAGAAACCTCTACATTCACAATAGAGGTTCAGTCCATTTATTCTTTATGAATTTACCAACTTTCCATGAAATCAAATTGTACCTTAAAAAAAAACAAAACAAAACAACAAAACAAACAAAGCCCAACCAACAAAACAAAAACTCCCATATAAAACAACAACAACCACCAAACCAAAATAGAAGTCTATTTTTCCTCTCCCTGTTCACTCCCTCCCTCCAACTTACAATCAAGCTAAGAACAACACTAAAGTTACAAAGGTAACAGCAGTACTCATTATACACAGGTCACTTAGACATGACGTGTACACATACACATTTTACTTGCATTCTCTTAGAAATGCAGAAGAAATGAGGCCCTGCAAACTCATCTCAGAACATAAACACATCTCAAAGTTCAAACAAGTCTGAACTGAAGGTGCTGTGCTCTTTCTGAGACTGACGACCCCAAGTGAAATTTTCCTAACCTTTTAAAGGTAACCTGATCAAAACCCATGACTCATCATCACAGTGTCTTCTTCCCTATGCTACATAGAGAACAGCACCTAGCAAGGGCAGGGCAGGACAGCAAAGATCCTGACAGGGCCTCAGAACATACTATCTCTGAACATGCACCCTTACATAGGGAATTACATATCTGCAAGGGAGGAGAATCTATCCTGTAATTCCACCTATTTCTTCCATCGGACCAGACTCACTGAGCATCAGGTGCTAACTCCTTATTCTTCTCTTTCTGGCCAATACTATATTTCAGCACTGCAAAACAGTAACAGTGTTCAACGGTGACATTAATAAAGATACTACTCCAAGAATTCCAATTCATTTCTTGAGACTTTTGCACAACTCCATATCAAGTCATATCCTTCCTCTTGTCACCAACTCATCACACAGTCAGAAATGGTGTGGCACAAGCAAACACATTTCCAGCACTTGTAAGTTCCAGTACAAGTTCCAGGGTTTTTTGACATTTAGAGTATTGAGTTTTTATATTAATATAAAAATGTAACATGCTGCATAATCCATTAGTTATAAAACAAGATTCATGCATATTCCAGAACATTTCATATCCATATGTGAATTTAAATGCAACGTTTGCACTAAGACGTTTTACACTTCAAATAAATTAGCCCTGCAGTGAATCACAAGTTTCATTTTAGATTTACTTAACTACAGTTCCAGATATTTGCCAGATCTCCAAGAGACTTCTAGATATACAAAGGTAAAGTTAAAAATCTGGTGGTGACTATCTGCCATTTTCAGGAATTGCTGTTTACACGGCTAGTAAAGGAAGCAAAAGCTCACACTAGAGAATATTCTCAAATTCCTTATGAAGTCAGGACCATTTAAATAAGAGCTTCAGTTTAAAACAATTGTAAGCATGTATTTAGGTTCATTTGCTTCTTTTTTCCAACAGGAGAGATAAGTAAATTAAAACATACAGATTTCAGGGTGTTCACCACACACATTTATACAGAACAAAAACCGGATCCCAACAAAGCTGGTAAAACCCTATTCAAGATACTGACAGTCTTAATTTCCCTGTTGTACTTGTACACTTACACAAGTAACTCCATGCTCAAATATATCACAGTATCTGAGTTACTGGAAATTGTACTTGCACTGCAGACCCAGGGCTGCATAGGTCTAAGGATAGATTAAGCTGCTGCAATGCTGCTGATAAGGTTTACTGCTGCTGTATTAGTCATACCTACCCAGCTACAAGTATTTTTGGAATTTCTCCAGCAAAAGCTTCCGCCATCTCCCGGCTACCCACATTAGCAATACAATGCAGAGCAAGCCCCATGAAGGTGGGGTTTCGGCTGGCCAGGTCATTCTTGATTGCGTTGTTTATTAAGCGAATCAGTTCACTGTTGGAGTTCACCAGCACGGAGATGAAGAGATAGCCCTGTGATTCAGTAGAAAGTGAAAATATTTTAGCTGACAGATTATGTTTTCCATGAAGGCCACAAGTTATTTTTTGAGACATACAGTTCTGCTTCAGTACTAACCATATGGCCTGAAACAGACAGCAGACAAAAAGCTAAAAAGACTAAATGAGGTAAACAAAGATAAAGTTTAGTGCTACCCTAATTTATTAGCTTTTAAGTGTTTCATCAATCTAATTTCAGAATTTCAACCTTACCTAGTAAGGGTTAAAGACAAGGTTGTTTAACCTTTTAATGCAAAACTCAAGGCAGTTTCTTAACAAGAGTAATAATTTAAAGCTCAGTACACATTTTAGCTTTTATAATTATTAAAAGATTCCCTGTCCACACAACAGTGTTTACATTTCAGAATCACTGGTAGATCCAAATGCAGGCTTTAAGGAAGGGTGGGAAAGAATGAAGCCAAATAATTTTCTGACTACACAGCTGAGGCAGAATATTAGAACAGCTTATCTTTTGCGGAGACCGAGTTACTCACAATTTGTTTCTCTGTGTATCTATTAGAACTGAGCAGGTTTACAGCCTCCATGTGACCAAAGTCAATGTCATGCCCCAGGAGAAAAATGAAGAGTAGTTTGCAGACATATTTTTTCTTACTGTAACCATCTAGAGCCTTGTCACCTGGAAAGCAAGGAAACAAAGAACAATTAAACTTATGTTGCTCCTGTATCTCCCCCTCTAGTTCCACTGAGGTACCTTATCATATCTTACAGTAAGAAGACTTACAATTGTACATAATAATTAAGATTCACATTTGATTCACTGTTTATCACCATTCAGAAGAAGGACAAACTGAGGGTTCAGCTACTGCAGTACTTGAATTCCACAAATTTTACATGTATTATTTCAACTATTATTCACTCAACAGTGAGCAAAATGCTAAATATATCCACTCACTTCTGACTTAAGGGACCATAAGCCCCTACATCATTTTGTACTAGACACAAAAAAAGTTATAATAACAGATGCCAGATAATCAAACAACTGGGTTTTAAAAATATTATTCCCAGTCATAGAAGACAGGCAGCTTGTGGCTCTTCCTAGTGGTCCAGGACAGGAACATGCATGCATAACTCAACCCTGAGCTGCACTGAATAAACAAGACAGTCACATAATACTATTTTAAATATTTATCTAAATGTGGAATTCATTTAGAGGGAAAAACAAAATCTGAAGATTTTCATGTCAATTGTATTTACTATTACCTATACTCTAAAGGACAGTCAAGAAATATCATCTAGTCCCTGAATCACCCTCCTATGTCCTTAAAGTATTTTCTTGCTGAGACAGTACATACATATTTGATTATCCTATTTCTGTAGATCAGCTATAGGTCTTCCATATGTGATCTCTTGTTAAACCAGCCATCAAATCCTTATAACAGTAAAAGGTCTTAATACATTTCCTGAAGTACATCACAATAGAGAACTCAGTAACACCACAAAAAAAAAACACCCCAACAAAACAGCAAGTCTTTTTAGAAGGACAGAACGATAGAGGCAAATTCCACACCCTTGACAAAAATATGTGAAACAAGATTACCATAAGAGCTTTGAAGCATTTATAAAAAAAAAAAAAAGTATTCACAAGTGTTTAAGTTTTAGAAGAAAAATGCACCCTAAATAGGTTTTGCCTTATGTTGCAGTTTTGCTGTATTTCAGAAGCTTGTAAAAGCTACATGGAACAGTATCTGACAGCTTACATCATACAGACTACTTCTTTTCCTGAAGAACAGTAGTACACGTAAACATACGCTTTTTGCAGAACATTCTCTTTCTACATCAGATCAGGAGATGAAGGAGTATCTACTAAATCAGGCAAGCCTGAATGCTAGAGACTTCAGTCAGGATAAAATGACCTTGATAGATGGTACTGCCCAAAAGGATATATAAGCTCCTTAAGCCTGTGCATGCCGGGCCCAGAATAACTGGTCTGTCACATTAGTGTGTGTTCCTCAGTGATGGGCAAGTTCTGTCAGACTAGGACTGTATAAAGTAAAGCTTAAATAAGATATCCCTAACTCACTGCCCTTACAGAAAAAGCTCCAAGCTGCACTATTTTTTACTCCAGATTTATACAACAGGCAGATAAATATGTAATAAAGAGTCTTAACAGTATACAAATTTCTTCCTTCTTGTCCTCTGGTATAGAAGTGATATTTCCCACGCCTCATGCATCTATCTACAGCTCCCATGAAACTTTATTGGATATTCACTGATTGCATTAAAACCAAACAAAAAAACAAACCACACACACAAAAAAACAAACCAACCAAGCAAACAAAAAGAAAAACCAACTTACAGTCTGTGAGGGAATGAACATTACCATCAACAGGTGAAGCTATATAATGTTAGTGAACCAAGAGAAAACATACTGGCACACTGAAGTAGACAATGATAAAAGGTTACATTTACAGGCTGCAACTATG